>MVAH01000110.1:0-59156 GCA_014825575.1 Phaffia australis
ATCCTATCCTTCTTTCACTCATCTTCAACCCGTTTTGTTTCGTCCCGTTCCGTTTCATCCTTTTTTTCTTCATTCTTCTGGGCATCGGAGATCAATTAAATGAAAACTAGACGGGAAGTTGAGACGGAATCGAACCGAATGTCTTCCTTTCTGTCTACTTGGCCAGGTCAGGCATAACGAACGTGACGGATTGTGATAAGCCCTTGCCTTTCGTTCTCCACTTTGATATTCGTTTCGTCAAAGCCCGTCCTCACGACCACATTCCATGACCTACCACATCCTGTTCATGACGATGAAAGGAAACGTCCCAAACCGGACCGACATCGTTCAGCGCATTTCTTTCTCCCTCTTCCCACTTACTCCTTAATCCGCATTTAGGAAACTCAAGGAAAGGAGAAGAGAAGAAAGCAGAGAACTGGGCTTCCCTGTTCGACCCATCCTGAATCTATTCATGACACAGACGGGCCGACTCCTTTTCTTCTCCTTCTTTCCCTTCCTTCTCTTTACTCTCGTTCCCGTTCCCCTTTCTTTTCTATTGAGATACATACATATACACCGCATATGGGGCATGCTGGCCAATCTTTTCTTCAAGTGAATATATTTCTCTTCATAATCCTCAAAAGAGAAAGAGAATGTAGCATAAAGTTGTTTTCTTCCTGCAAGATCCTTCTAAAGAACGCCGGATCAAAGACTTCCAACTTGTGTCTTCTCTCACCCAAGATAGGAAAATACACACACACACACACACACACACACACACACTCTCTCTCTCTCTCTCCCTCTCCCATAGAGAGCCAGTGCCTTTTCTCCCCAACAACCCGTTCTTCCAAAGATACATATAAAAAGGTTCATTAAAGAAACAAAAAGAGAGATAAAATAGAAGAGAAGTACACGAAGACTAAAGCAGATTACAGTTATCTAGTACGTTCGCTTGAACGGGGGCACAGCCTTGCACTCGGCCTCGTCCAGCGTGTTGGCAATCACGCCTCGGTACTTGAGCGTGACCTCTCCAGTCTTGGGGTCCTGGAATGAAAGAGTGTGCCTAGATGAGGGGTGAAGGTTGACAGAATCAGAGTTTTCATTAGTCAGACAAATGTACAAGAGAAAAATGTAAGACCGAAAGAACAACTCACTTCATCCAGTTCTCATCATCTCTGTCGGGGAAGTCCTCTCTGGCGTGCGCTCCTCTCGACTCCTTTCGAGCGGCGGCAGAGGTCACGGTCTGCACAGCGTTCTGCATGATGTTTCGAAGCTCAAGCGTCTCCACCAAATCAGAGTTCCAGATCATGCTTCGGTCCTTAATTCCAATGTCGTCGTACTTGTGGTAGATCTTGTTCATCTTCTCCACTCCCTCATCCAATGACTTTTGCGTTCGGAACACCGCCGCATCGGTCTGCATGGTCTTCTGCATCTCCAATCGGACGTTCGCCGTCGTCAACTTTCCGTCGGACTTTCTCACCCAATCAAGGTTTGCAATAGACTCCTTGCCCAAGTCCGGATCAAGCTCCTTGTGGGGCATACCCGGCTTGAGGTTCTCCGCAATGTGGTGAGCACACGCTCGACCGAACACCACGATATCTAGGAGCGAGTTCGCTCCCAATCGGTTTGCTCCATGAACGGATACACATGCAGCCTCTCCAGCAGCGTACAATCCAGGGACAACCTTGTCGTTTCCGGCCTAGTAGGATGAGTCCGTTGTTTGATCAGTATCTGTTATAGACCAAAGGCCGTTTAGTATGAATAAGAAAACTCACCTCATCAACAGTCAAAACCTCTCCAGTGTACTTAGTGGGAATACCTCCCATGCTAGGAACGGAAAGAGATTCACAAAGCGATTATCAGTTTCATCGCCCAGGAAAATAGAATCAACCATAGCCGAAATATCATGACTCACTTGTAGTGCACAGTGGGCAACACCGGGATGGGCTCCTTGGTAACATCCACACCAGAGAAGATAGCGGCAGTCTCAGAGATACCGGGGAGTCGCTCGTTGAGCACAGAGGCGGGCAAGTGGGAAAGCTGGAGGTAGATGTGGTCCTTCTCGGGTCCGACTCCTCGTCCCTCTCGAATTTCGAGCGTCATCGATCGGGAGACGACATCCCGGGAGGCCAAATCCTTAGCGGTTGGGGCGTATCGTTCCATGAATCGCTCTCCCTCAGAGTTCAAAAGGTATCCTCCCTCTCCTCGGGAACCTAACACCGGAACAAGTATTTGTCAGATTCAAGATATGGCAAGTCTCTCGAGTTTGTGTACAACCATTAGTGGTAGTACGCACCTTCAGTGATCAAGCATCCAGCTCCATAGATACCGGTCGGGTGGAACTGGACGAACTCCAAATCTTGAAGAGGCAAACCAGCTCGGACGACCATGGCGTTACCGTCTCCGGAACAGGTGTGGGCGGAAGTGCAAGAGAAGTAGGCTCGACCGTAACTGAAGATATAAAGCATCAGAGGAAATACGCAAGAGATAGAAGCAAGGAAAGAAAAACAGCCGAAGAATATATGAGTCAAGGAGCAAACACAACCCAAAAAACTCGTGAACGAACCCTCCGGTGGCCAAAACGGTCTTGTGAGATCGGAATCGATGAAGAGTTCCGTCCTCCATGTTGAGAGCAATGACTCCAACACACTCTCCCTCAGGAGACATCAAGAGATCGAGGGCAAAGTACTCAATGAAGAAGTTGGTGTTGTGCTTGAGAGACTGTCCGTAAAGGGTATGCAACATAGCGTGTCCGGTTCGGTCTGCAGCGGCGGCACATCGGTAAGCTGGTCAAGACAAAAGAACTATCTAGTCAGCTAATCTGAAGGAAAGACGCGTTTTCACGTAGAAGAGAGAATTCATGGCGGACAACGAAACGAGAACATCCTCACCCTGTCCTCCCTTTCCGTACTTCAACGACTGTCCTCCGAAAGCTCGCTGGTAGATCTTGCCCTCCGGAGTTCGGGAGAAAGGAAGACCAAAGTGCTCGAGCTAAAAGTTCGTATAGGAAACCAGGCAATGAGAATGGAACCAAGCATATCTGAAAACGGTGATTACCAAACGTACCTCGAGAACGGATTTGGGGGCCTCTCGACACATGTAGTGAATAGCATCCTGGTCTCCGAGCCAATCTGAACCCTTAACCTATAGGAACGAGCCGATTACAAGATCAGAAATGTGAGCACCAAATGAATCATTGGGAAGAGACGAAGAGATGCGAGACGGGAAGCTGCCAGACAGGCCAAACGTACGGTATCACTGTAGAATCCAACCGATATGAAATGGTTTAGTAAAATATGTTCAGAATGCGAGCGAACTAAGCGCACTTCAAAGGAATTATGCACATACTACATGTGCCACCTCCAATCATCCTCGGTCATGTTTCCTAGAGCGGCGTTGATTCCTCCCTTGATGAGTGACGTAAGACAGGCCATGACATATAAGTCAGTTGAGTAATCATCCGGAGCCCACGGTTACAATATTTTATGAGCAGAGCAGAAAAGAACTTTCTCACCTGGGCGGCAACAGTGTGGGATCGGGTAGGGAACAGCTTAGTGATGCAAGCAGTGTTGAGACCAGCCTCAGCCAAACCGAAAGCGGCTGATAAGAGAGGAAATGTATATATGTTCAGGCTGGCGAATGGTTTCATGAAAAAGGAGAAGGAAGACAATGTTTACCTCGCAGACCAGCTCCTCCGGCACCACTGTTAAATTTGGAGCAAGAAATTCGATCTGACAGTTCAGATACATGACGAGCAACGTCCCGATCAGCAGTCATAAAAGAAATGGTTGACTAACACGACAACGGCATCGTATTCCTATAGATCATCAGTCGGATGAGAAGTGAGCTTAACTATCAGTGTGGAACTGCTTCGATGTGTTCATGTAAAGGAGAGACGTAGAGGAGTAAAGGAAGGAAAAAAGTGGGAAAAAAGGAGACAAAAACTAACGTGATCAATGATGGGGTAGTTTCCGTTGATAGCCCATTTTTGCTATGAGAGGATATGATAAAACGAGGAGACAACCGATGAGCATATCCGTATAAAGTAAGAAGAAAGAGATAGATAGAGAAAGAAGGCAACAAGAGGAAAAAAAAGGTGCAAAAATAAGACGAACAGTATCGCTGGCCTTTGCTCGGAGAGGGTTGGGAGTAACGATGATGGATCGCTTGGATAGCGAAGTTGGTTTGGGAGTGGCAAGCCTCCTTGCTACGTTTCGAAGCATGCTTTAAAGATGTGTGATGCTAAGTGGAAAGGAAGGAATGCTCTGTCTCTCTGAGGATGATGGATGCTGGAGGACGAATCGAAGAAAGAGAGGAAGAGATGTTTGACGGTCGATTTAACAAGTCTCGCCTGATTGGTTGAGATTTGCTCGATCGTGCCTGAAGTGGTTACGTGCCTGGTTACATATTCGTACCTGATCGGGGGTTAATACGAGTGCTTCTAGTATGTGACTACGAACGGTTTCTAGTCTTTTTGCCCTTCGGGCGTTTTCGGCTCTACCCTCTTCGGACGATCGTCCGGCAACTATCGGTTTCTCTTCCGAGCATGAGACCGAAACCAGTCTGGCAGCAGCTCGCTAGAATTGATGTCAGCTTGAGACTGATTAGATAAAACTCTCACTTTTATCGAGAAAAAGACAGACACGCTGAGAACGAGAACATGATCTCTGTTCGTTGCTTTGTCTCTTAGTCTTTGTGTTGTTTGATCTCTTGATGTTCTGTCTGTATCTTGCTCTGTCTTTGTATTTGTCTTCATCTTTGTCTTTTTATCTAGCCATGTTTCTGTCTTTGGACTGTATGGCATTGGTCATGCCGTTCGTTATGATCGGAAGCAAGTCGAACTGTTCGAATGGGATTTTATACAAACGAGACGGCGCTGAAAGAATGTCGAAGCGTCTGTCGAGTGAATCGGACGTGTTGTATGCCCCAGGAAGGCGTCTCGGTCGCTCACTGTGTTCCGTCTTTGCTCTCAGAATTGGCGGAACAGAGAAGTGAATATATCGCGCAATTTGCCGTACCTAGCCATTTCCTTAGGAGAACAAAAAGGGGAAAAGAATGCCGGGGTTTGGCACTGCCGTCGCTGATGGCGAGGTTGATGTTGAGGCTGGCTCAATTCAAGATACGTGACCCATGATCCATGAGATCTTGATGGTTTGTGGTCTGAGTGCACCCAAGTCTTTAAAGACCACGTATCGACGACTACCACCTGAGATTTTCCTTCCCTAGCAGCTAGAGCCATCTAGCCAGTTATAGTTTATATGCTCATCCACACAGAAATCATTCTTGAGAGGAAGAACAACGAATTCTTCCACTTTCCTTGACTGATCAGCGTGGTGTATCATGAGGTAGACATGTTCTGCTGACTCTATTGCGAGCAATCTAGACTAACTCTTATGCTCCCCTTCTCTTCATGTCTCCTATAGCTCGCGCTCACCAAGGTCTGTCTATCATCTTCCCCGTGAGCTGGGCGTAGTGGACTATTTCCCTCACACCTCTTGGTACACATTCTATAGCAATTTCCCTTTCGATCAGACGCACAAATAGCCAAGAAGCGCAATTCTGAGATTTGGAACGTCCTTGATCTCAGAGATTCTACCGATGGGGCCGTTCTTCCTTTCTTGCGCTCGATTACCTCTGTTCTTCCCTTGTCTGATCGGTCTTTTCTACCTTACAATCAATTATCCCATGAGCCTCAACTTACAGTTCTTATAAAAGAAGAGAATTAAGCAGTTTCGTTCATGAACGCGAGACCCAAAAAGTCGGAAGCAAATTCCCTCGACCCAGGGTCAGCTTGTAAGAAACGGTTGTCGAATCAGTTCGAGTCCAACCGTGTGAATTCCTCCTGGCTCTGACTCAATCTGACCACTTTCAATTGAATCCATGTAGCCTACAGCGTACAGAGCCGGAGCCAGATCGTACGTCCTCCCTCCTTGATTTTGAAGTGATCAACGAGATGATACAGTATCGCTGATTCCAACTGACGTTATTCTGGTTGCTCATAGAGCGGCTGAATCAAGAACGAATGCCGCCGAGAAACGAATGAGAACGCTGCAAGGCAAGAGAGAGATTCATTACCCATTATCTCTTGTGTTTACTTCCGTTTATCAGACGTACACGCATACACACATATAGGCCTTCCTACCACGTCCGACGAGGAGCCTTCCCATCCTTCTGCAGAAGAGATCGAGGACCACGGTTTGTTGAAAACCGACTTCGAAGCATATGAGCTTACACCGGAGACGGATGCTGGCTCAAAAACTCTCACTCTGGGAGGAAGAAGAGGACCAAGCGGAGACTAAAGATAGGAAGATCGGACTTTCATTTGTCTAGAAGGTAAGCGTACCTCCAACCTCAAGAGCGCTCCGAGTTAGACTATTCGCAACGGATTCAACGCCCATCTTGAGTAGATCAAGATCACGTCTGAGCACGTCGACCTATCAACCGACGCGGAAGAGGGTTAAGAACTTCAAGCCGCTTAAGGCTGCACGAACGGACTCATCAGAGGGGTCGAGGACAGACCTCAGCTGATAGATAAAGAATGCACCTCTAGTTTGGGCCTGTGGGGCGTGCACGTCCCTAAATTCTGGCTTGTTGTACGTTTGTGAGATAATTGAAAAATCGAGAGGAGTTCTGTAGGATGAGATAGATTGTTGTGGCTCTTATTCGAACGAATTCGTCCTGGACGTATGTTCCCGCTTCCTGCTTGCGACTGCTTGGTGTAGCGCTAGAGATGTTCACAGCGACAGCATCAGTCTTTGAATTGTATGGAGAGAAAAAAGTCAAAGGTCATATGAATGGGTGTCAGACTATAATCAAATCATCTGGAAAATTGCGTTTCGCTCTTTTTTTTTAAAATCTTTTAGAAGAAGGAGGTAGGTTGGCTTGGTCAGAAAAATGCTTTCTCCCCCTTCAGATCAATCCCTCTCGCCCCGGTTTCCTCCTCGGAACCCACCCTCCCTGTTGCCTCCTCGGAAACCACCATTTCTGTTTCCTCCCCGGAATCCACCTTCCCTGTTGCCTCCTCGGAAACCGTCCTCTGATTTGTATTAAAAAAAAAGTATGTTGCAGAGCCAAAAGAAAATGTTTAGTTATTTAGACATGTAAACCAAGAAGGAAAGGATAAAGGCAGGTAACAAAGAACAAAGATTGGCAAGAATGAGAAGAGAAAGCGACAAAGAAGAAACAACATACCTCGTTGCACACCGAAGTTGCTCGAGCGCTGCCCTCTGTTACCTCCAAAGTACCCTCCTCGGTTGCCACCGGTGGACTCCCTTCGAGGAATGTTGAAGTCAATCTTGGTAAACCTGACGCCATCAAGATCGAGACCCTCGATCTGCTGCTTGACCAAAGAGGCGGTCTCGATGTTATCAAACTCGGCAAAGGCAAGGCCGGCGCCGTCCCTGGAAACGGTCGTCCTGACAGACACGTGAGAGCCCTGGGCGTAACTTTCGAGCCACTCGGCCAATCGCTCCCTGCTCAAATCCTGAATACCTGAGAAGAAGAGGGTATCCGATGGATCTCGAGCTCGAGGGGCAGACCTGTCCTTAGAACCAGTTGCATAATCGATTCGAATCTCTCGTCCGTATAGATCGATACCCTCAAGGGCATTCCTAGCAGCGACAGCAGACTCAACATCGGCGAAGTCAATGAACGCGAATCCTTTGGGTCGGCCGTCCATGTCAGCAGCAACCCGGATGCTAGTGGGGTTGAAGGATTGAATCACGGCGTTAAGGTCTTATATTTTTAAGAAGGTGGGAACAAGGAACGAAAAGGAAAGAGCATAAGACCGGCGTCAGATTAGGTTGAAGAAAAAAAAAGAAAAGCCCTAAAAGGAAACACCATTCAACAACGGAAAAAAAAGAACTCTCACCAGAATCAGTCACATCGTAAGAAAGGTTGGCCACAAAAAGATGGGCTGAAGGAGGGTTGGGCTCCCGAGGTTCTCGAGCTTCCCTTCTAGGTCGGAACGAAGACTTATTGTTGTACTCTCCAAACGATCGAATCGAGACGACGGCTGGGATCGTTCGGAACGCTGACATTGGCTGAGCTCTGACGACAACAGCAGAGACCCTGGAAGCGACGGGCAAGGCCTGTCTAAGAGATCGGAAGAGGGCTGCAGACATGATATTTATTCGAAGAAAGAGAGTGTGAAGAAGAGAAGATGGAGGATGGGTTGAAGAGGATCAAAAAAGGATGAATCGATGAAATGTGAGCCACCGAGAATTTACCAGTACTAACTAAATATTTGATTATAGATAATAAATCAAGTACTTCTAATCTCTTTATCATCAACCCAGCTGATCTCTCATATCCTCTTCCATCAGCCATGCCCAGCCATTGGTCCCGGACGATATGATCAAGAAGATTCTTCAGGTACCTGAGATAGAGGCAATGATAGTGTTTCCTTCCAGTCCGGAGAGCGACAAGATAGCTATAATCGCTCATCCCTGGGCCCGGTTGGGAGGATCCTGGGATGACCGTGTTGTCCGGCACATGCTTCAGATATTCCTCTCGGCTTCCATCCCCACAGTCATCTTCAACTCTAGAGGAGCCGGCGGGAGCACAAAGAGCCCAAGTTGGACAGGGAGTGGTGAAGCAGAAGACTTTTCTCAAGTTCTGAAGGCTGGAATGGAAGAAGTCTGGTTGAATGTTGATCAGGTTAATCGAACCGGAGAGGTGTTTATCTGTGTTAGTCCTCATAGTCTAGAAACCTCCGTCTCTCTCGTTCCTCCGATGCTAATTGTTGTCGTGAGATCCGCCTTATAGGGATACTCGTATGGGTCTTTGCTTGCGCTAGCTCAGCTACCTTGTTCTCTCCCGTTGAAGACTTTCTATATGGCTATCTCTCCTGTCGGTCCCCGTGATTTCATGTTTTGTTGGTTCAAACCTCGAGAGCCTCTCAAAATCGAGTTATAGCTGACCCTCCTGGCTGTATTCTTCCTCCTCCTTTTGTCTCACCACATCATTCTACCCTTTGGGACACTTTCATAGCCTCTTTCCTTCAAATGGTTTCTTGCACCAACTCTCCGTCTCTTACCCGTTCCACTATCTTCTCCTGCAAGCTCTCGTCATCAATCTACCGATCGTCCTACCGTCCTCATCATTCACGGCACGTCCGACATGTTTGCCTCGATTCGTACAGTACGCGATTGGTCTCGTTCGGCAGGGAACGATTCTGTCATTCGGCTAATCGAAACAGTCGATGGCGATCACTTTTGGAGATCACCCGACAGCTTGCCGGTGATGGAAAGAGGTATTCGAGCTTGGCTAGCTCAGACTTTAACTCATGATTAAAATCACCGTCCGCGCGTTTTCACTTCCTTTTTTTCCATTTCCTTCCAATAGAAATCCTTCTCATATCAATGCCATTCATCAGAGGCTTCAATCATGACAAGGACTAGCTTCGGGCAACAAAGGAAGGAAAAATCAGGCGAGTGGAGAAGAGGCAATAGATCGATCGGAGACGTAAGAGGGTGGGTACGAAAGAGAAGAAAAAAGACAGGCCAGAACGAGGCCGATTGGAAAAAATGATTAAGAAAAAGGGAGAAAACGACCTTGTTTGTATGGACGGGATTCCAGAGAAACGATTAAGCGATAAGGAAAGGAAAGAGAAATTACCGAAAGAAACAACACATGAGGAGAAGAAAGAAAAGAAACGTGAATCAAGGTATAAGGAAAAGAGGCTGTTTCCCTGCAAAAGAGACAAGAGCCGTGTGAACGAGAGAAGCAAACAACAAACATATTAAAAATAGACCTCTTTTACTCAGGGTTCCCCGTCTCGCTCGACGACACCATATCTAAGTGCGCCGCTGTCCACACCGTTCAGGCCAAGCCCGTTTTGATCACCAACCGCCGTCGGGCTCTCTCCTCCAGCACCACCAGCATCCTTTCCGTCGGAATCGAGCTCGTCGCCATCGTCCGTCAAGTCAAGGATCCTTCTACTCAGCCCCGCGATCTCATCCGCCCCGTTCTCCATCTCCTGATCAGAGAGCGATGCGTCAGAGCCAACCCGTTTGCCGCCATCGTTTCCACCGGCCGTAGGCGAGCCATGGGGAGTTGCCGACCTAGCCTCGGCCAACTGACGAATCGATGGGAGAAGGAAAGCAGATGACTTGATGTTTTTGTACAGAACCTCGTCTGACCGGTAGACAACAAATGAAACTGATCAGCTCGACGCATTCTAGACCAAATGTAGAAAGAGAAAGAAGAACATACCTTCAGACTCAAGTAGCTGGACTAAAGTCCAGACCGCGATGTGCTGGAAGGTCTGGTCTGTGCTTCCAAGGAATCTAACGAGATATGTATGAAGACCACCCTCCGGCTTGTTCCACACCTTGTTGAACGCATCGTAGTCATCGGCAGCTATCGAGAGAGACACACACAAGGAAAAGAACAAAAACAACGATCAGATCCTTGACGAAATGCCTCGGGATAACGGTTTGACAGACGATGAGAACACTCTAGACGAACCTTTGGATGACAAGTTTCCTATAGCAGCAGCACTGTTTCCTTGAACTTCAACTGATGGCGAATTTGTCAGAGGAATTAGGACTTCACAGATCCCGAGTTCCAACAACTGAGGTTTAAGTTCATCTGGAAGAAGAAGATCGTCAAGATAAGATGGAAATTGGATGAATTAGTAACCTTTTTTACTCTACACTTTTCCGTCAACGTCTGACGAACAGAGAGCACTCACCACTTAAAGCCAACACAGCGACGCAGGCCGTCATCTCGCTCTGCACATTCAACGGTACAGCCAATACGAGTTCCTTAATTCTCTCAACCGCGCCTGCCTCGACAATAGCCCCTTTGTTCTTCTCACTACTCGCCGCCAAGTTTCTCAACGTCGAGATCGCGTGGCACTGGACTTCTTCGTTCTCCTCGAACGACAGCAGATCAATCAACGGTTGAAGGAACCCAGAGTCGATAATCGGTGACTCGTTTGACGGATGAATCGATACATTTCGGACACACGCGGCAGCGGACAGAATCAAGGGCAGATAGGTGGAGTGAAGTAGACGGAGGAGAGGTGGAAGACCTTCAGATTTGACAATCTCTGTCTGGTATTTTTCTATCAGATATAGAGGGAAGTAGGGTAAGTTTGTTTGACAATTATGAGAAAAGAACAGTACGCAAAGAGACGGGAAAGTAAGGAAGACGGACCATCACTAGCCAAGTTTCTGAGGGCCAGAGCGGCTTGGCACTGAACTTTCAGACTGGGCGAGTCCATCAGCGTGACAAGGCTCTGAACCAACTTTGGTTCAGACTGAGCAAGCTTCTTTCGGTTGGCACCTGTTGTCGATCAACATAGGATCGCGTCTCGGACAGTCAGCATATACAGAACGAAAGCGTCGTACGAGATAGCGGCAAAGGACGTAAGAAGTTCTAGACAAACCATCAACAGCAATGTTACTAAGCGCGGTAGTACAGTAATATTGGACATCGGTGTCTTCCGAGTTGAGCAAACCGACCAGGACAGGGATCGCCCCGGCACCTACTAGCTGTTGTCGGTTCTCATCTTTGGTTAAGAAGAAGAAGGATGCGAGAGACGATTAGCCTTCTGGACCAGTAGTTTGCGAAGTAAATTAGAGAACCGGTTTACGTCTGATGAGACTTACCAGAGTGGGTCATGTTGAGAAGAGCACCGGTCGCATTTCGCTGGACCCGCATATCTTTTGATCGAGCCAACCTAGTCAACGGCACGAGAGCACCCGACTTTGCAATTTTCGACTTGTTTTCATCTAGATAGACAACCGGACGAAGGTCGGGATGGAAATTTCAGAAAAAGGTAACATGACAGGGAGTTCATCAGACACGTGTTCGACAAAGTGTTCGGATCTTGGTAAAGGTGCGTATGCGAGCCACGATGCGAAAGAGAAACGAACCATGAGTGGCAAGGTTGGTGATACAACCAACAGCGTTGCACTGAACTTCAACGTTTGGAGAAAGCATTTGTCGGATCAATGGATCAAGTCCACCCAACCGGACGATAAGTGTTTTGTTTTCGGCTATGAGAGGGGTTTTAAGGCGGAAATTAGACAAAGTTTTTTTTTGGGTCAGTCTTTAGAACGTTTGGGTTTCGAACATATGCGACCATCTTTGAAGGAAGACTCAGGAACTGTAGAAGAACGAACGGTTGACGGCCAGGTTTCCGAGGGCGGCACTAGCGGCCCGCTGAACTTCATTATCGTGGCTACCTAGCAAAAACAGAACGGGATCTAACGTGTCTCTGCCGACCTCTCTAACCTCTTTCTCAGTGATCTCAGCAAATGCGAGAGCAGCAGAACGCTGGAGATCAACATTGTCGCTGAAGGAGAGTGTGGTGAGGGCTGCAAGGGGAGAACCTGTGAAGAAATTGGTGGTGGTCCGGTCTGTCGGTTTCAAAGACAGAACAGACAACGAGAAGGATGATAGTGATCGTGGTGATGGACGAGACGAGTTCAGATTTGGCCAGACGGCAGACCGGGAAGGTAAGAACGAACAGATGGGTCAGTGGACAAACAGAGATAGGATGCATGTATGTGTGAGTGTGAGTGTGAGTGTGAGTGTGCGAGTGTTTGTAAATGAAATTGTATTCTGTCTTTCTCGACGAAACTTACTTTCGAGATATTGGAGTAGATCGGCTACTGCCTCTCGCTCGTTCTCCAATAGAAGTGGCTCCGAAGCATTAGACCGACGGGATGAGCCTGAGAAAAGAGAAAGATGAGAAAAACAAATTGTCGTGAGTGATCCATCAACGGAGGACCAAGAGAGAATGTGACGACGAGCATTCAATGATACGCAGAAAGAAGCAGAAAGTGAGAGATGATACGATAGAGAAAGAAACAGAGGAGGGCCAAGGAACGATGGAAGGGAGCTATAAGATCAAGAGACAAGGCAGGGAGAACGACGGCAAGGAAACTAAGAACTGACCGCAACCACAGCAAGATTGACCCATGTGAAATGAGTTATCGACGAATTACGAATGAGAGAGATAGGGAGTTGGGACTGGATGATGTGATAGATGACGGGTGTCGATGGCGAAGTGGAAGGGTGATGAGTGGAAGTGAAAGAGGAAGAAGGAAAGAAAGAGCCAGACGGATGTGAGCAGGCTTTGAGGAATGTATTAGGAAATTTCGTACTTGGACATTACGAAATTTTGCAAGCTTTCCTAGTTTCGATACAAAAACTTTATCATTAGTAAAGAAGGAACCGATCTATTACAAAACGGCAAAAAAAAGTATTAGAAGAATATCGACTAGGGAATCGTCGTAGAGCTATTAGGATGACTACTACAATATTTTGTAGTGAAATGATCTGAATACAAAAATTTCGTTCATCAGACTACAAAATTTCATAGTATCTTGTTTGAACCAGCTTTCTATCCCTCCTTCTTCATTCTCATCTGCATCACCAATCCCATACATCTTCAAGGCATATGGTACGTCCCATCGTTCACTTTCTGTCGTACAGAACCATCTTGGCTGCCTTACGAGTGTTTCGTTAATAACGATTCATCAAACTCTTCTCTTTATTTCCAGGGTGACTCTGGCTTCAAAGGCACATCGGTTCGTCTGTCGTTTGCTCATCGCGTGCTATCGTTTCCATCGCTCACGTCGCGACCACCTTGTGTTTTACTTCAGATCGACCAGGACCGTCGGTTCGCAGATAAAGAATCCAAGCTGCTGAGAAGCACAAAGTTTCCTGAATCATACTCCGTTAAAGTGGACCTCAGAAAGGTCAACCTCGCCGTCATGCGGCCTTGGATGATCAAAGAGGTTACCCGGCTCCTTGGCTTTGAGGATGAGGTCGTTGTCGAATATGCAGTCAGTCTTAGGATCCCTTTTCTTTTTTTCTTTTCTTCTTTTGGGACTCCTTCTCTTGTTCAGACGCTCGTGACATCTCAAACGTATCCGTAAATGATCATCCTTTCCATTAGATGGGTCTCTTAGAGGATTCTGAAAAAGTGGTAGGTATCTTTTTTATCTGCTTACTCTTCTCTTACAACGTGTACTTAAGGCCCGGACTCCTCCTTTTTCTTCTTCCACTCAAAAGTTCCCTGATCCTCGGAAGATCCAGATTGCTCTCACCGGATTTCTGGAATCAAAGACTCAAGAGTTCACCACCGCACTCTGGGATTTGCTTGTATCTGCCCAGACATCCCTTGGAGGAATCCCTCCGGCGTTCATCGAGGAAAAGAAAGCAGAGATGAGAGCTAAGGATGAGAAGGAAAAAGCTGCAGTAAGCGGACGGTGGAGACAGCCTGAACCGAACGTGGCTCCATCTGGAGCGACCGGTGGATATGGGTCATCGAATGCGCCTCCTCCTCCTTCTCAGTCCCGATCTGGGTTTGATTCAGGTAGAGCTGGAGGTGGAAGACACGGTTACGGTGGAAATGGAAGAGATCATTTTGCTCCTCAGGCTAGAGACCAAGGCTATGGCGCTCGAGCCAATCGACCTTCTCGGTTCGATCAGCCCGCCCAGTCGTCAGGTTTCACCACAACCACCAGTAGGCCGCGATCGCGCTCCCCACCGCCTTATCAGACATCGTCTTCGGACAGACGAAACCGATCTCCTGAACCATCCTCGAGGTATGCTGATTCCAGAAGGCGTCCTCGCTCAAGATCACCCTCCGGCCCTCCAGCCAGACCTCAGGATAGATACAGTCGGCCCGATTCGAGATCGCCTTCTCCAGCCAGGCGGCGGAGACGGTCCTTCAGTCCGACTCAGAGTCGATCCCCGCCTCCTAGAGACAGAAGAAGGCGACCGACCGCGTCAGGGATGATGAGGCAGGATGATGAGTCTAGACGGAGAGAAGACGGATATGACGACAGACGAAGAAGGATCAGTCGCACCCCGGAAAGAAGGAGAAGGGACGATACGCCAGAGATGCGACGCAGAGACGCCGACACACTGGAAAAAAGAAGAACAAGGGATAACACTCCGCCCGAGGCAAGAGGAATCAGAGGAAGAAGTCCTAGTCCTGTCAGAGGTAGAGATGTCTCGCGCTCTCGATCTCTTCCTCAATCTAGATCTCGGTCTAGATCGCGGTCTAGATCGGAATCATCTGTCTCAGTTTACAGGTCTCCTTCGCCCTAACTTCGTATCTTTCAGAGTGACCCATGAAGTTGATGTATCAAACCTAAAGAAGAAAAGGGAGAACGAGGAAAAGAAATTGTCATTTGCGTTGGAAAGACGAAAAGAAAGAAGAAGAGAAGGTCTATACAAGAGTGTTTTCTCTAATCATCATTACGTCTTTCCTTATTTAACAAACCTTTCGATGTCGGATATGCAATGAACGAAGATCAAACACATGGATACTGAGAAGACCTGAACGTTCACACACACATGACCAGAAAGTGAAAACGAGAACAGACTACAGAGAAGCACAAGATTAAGACACGTATTGTGATAGGTTGTTTTCAAGATCGCTACGTAAATGTACAAGCTTGAATAGAATTAACAAGTAAGCAGAATCACACGCTCAGTAGTTGACAGCAGTAGAGCCAACGACAGGATTTCCAGCCACCGGCACACCCGCCTCGGATGGCACAGTCTGCCCCGGCGCATGGACCTGGGAGGACTCCGTTGTGGCGACAGGCGTCGGCTCTCGGGCTTCTTCCAGTCGCTCCGTTCGAATAGACTTGGATGGTTGACATGGGAAAAAAGAGTTGTTTATAAGTGGGGTATTTCACAGGACAACCAGAGAAAAGGAGGATGAACAAACCTCGCCTTGTCGATGTCGGGCCTCAGCTTGATCAAGTGCGGCCTTCTTGGCTAGAATGTCTTGCTCGAGTTTGCGATGTTCTGATACATTCCAGTCAGAATTTTCATTCAAGCTTTTTCGTCAGTTTGGTGGCTTATTCATTCGGGCCTCGGCATATCGATCGAGGGTTTATCGAGGACCAAAATCTTAGAAAGATGAAAGACAACATACGTTCAGCTTTGTTCTCCAGGTTCTGCTCGGCCTTTCGCTGATCAGCTAGTGCATTGTCATGTTTCGCTTGAGCATCCGTCAGTTTATGGGCCGCCTTGTGCTCAAGCTTCAGCGCCTTCTCCTTCGCTGCCACCGCTTTCCCCTCGACCTGAAAGACGATATGAGTGATCGACGGAAAGTGGATGAGAAGAAAGAGGAATAATGATGATCATCGATCAACCATTCGCTGCTTCTGAATAAAAGTTCCAGATGAGAACAACCAACCTTGACAGCCTTGCTCTCGCTTTTCTCCGCTGACTGAAGAGCTTTGGTTGCTGCTTTGATCTCCTTCTCCTCTCGCTTGGCCTGGTTCAATCACCAATATGTTGGAAGGGTGGGAGGAAAACGTGGCGAGATGAGAAAGGAGTGGCCGGTTTCGAAGAGAGAGAAGCATACACACCTCAGAGGCAAGGGTCTTTTCGATTCTTCCAATGTCGGTCATGACAGATATACGTTCTCTTGATATATGTGATCTGAGTGTATGAGCTTATTGAGGATAGGTAAAGGATAGGTAGAGGAAAGGTAGAGGATACTGGATGGGTAAAGATATAAGTGAGTGAGCGTGTACTATGTTGATATGTACTTCTGCGCGTCTTCTATGACGTAATGGGAACAAGTAGTTTCTCCATGACGATAGACACAACATACTACTAACAAGAATTCTGTCGGTCGGCTTTGCCTTTGATGTCTGGACGCTGCCAAGTATTGTGCAATACATGGTCATGATCGTGGGTTCCTAGGACAATGATGATTATACTGCGAGCCATAGAGAACAGTAGATATAAAAGACAGATTGACTAGAATCGTTTCTTTCTCGATGGAAATCCGGATACATAACAATTTTCATCAAAATCGACCTATGCAAACCTTTGTGTAGTTCTCGAGAAACGAATGAAATACCAGTGGTCCACATTTTCCCAATCATGAATAAGCTAGCTAGCCGGGCGTTCACTGTTGACAATCAGTCGTGCAGGAAGGAAGGCTCGATTCATCTCCTAACGAACGACTCATCGAGTGCCTCTCCGATCCCAATGAACGCAGAAAGCAACATGTTTTCTTCAGAACTCATCTCTCCACCCTCGGTATGCGCCCATTGTCCGTCAGCAAGTCCAGCTAAGACAGTACTGTTGGGGAAGAGAATCTGATCGGTTTTGCAGAACAGATTGTTGGGTGGAAGCTTAGATTCCGTGAGGTATGATCGAATTGCTTGAGCTGTACAGATCTTTCTCGCGTTTAATGAGTGATAGGAAGAAGTAAGGTTTGAGTGAAGTACTAAGTGAGTGGGACAGGTGAAAGGAGTTTGAACATACAGAGGCCATAGCAGAGGAGCAGTGCTATTGTTTTCGAAGTAAACGCGACTAACAGAGTAAGTTCAATTTTGACTAATATCACTTGCACATAACTACGAGAGAGACGAAGAGATCTTACACCGAATCCATCATGGTGAATCAATCGACTCATTGGTTGAATCTCATTCAGCAATCGAGCATGTTTGATAGATGTGATAGGATCGGCCGTGTTACCAATGATGAGGATATCATTCGAAAGTGTTTGATTCATGCTAAAAGGAATACAAGACAAGCATCGACATTCCGAAGTATGACGTACCGAACAAGAGAGTCAGAATGCTAGGAAGAGGTATATGAGGCCGACCTGCATGGTGCAAATGAGGAAGGAGAAACCGAAAGTACGTACAGACCAGTAAACTGAGCAGGTAATATCTCGTACCATCAGTACTTGTTTAAAAACACACACACACAGGAAGCAAAGTGTTGATTTCACAAAACTCTCACCATATCTGGATCACGCATCTTCCATCTCGGACACGTGTCAACATCCAACCCTGCAAAGTGTCTACTGACATTCTTAACTTGGAAAAGCATTTCCTCAGTCAATAGATCAATAATCTCCTCGGTCGTTAGATCTTCTGGGTAAGGAAGCGTGTCTGTACATTCTACACCTGTTTCATATGGTTTGTCGTTACATACATCAGCACGCGAACCTTGGATTAGAATGCTGAGAGATAGGGCGTACCTGGGCTGGCGTAAGAAGTCGATCCCGGCTCCTTAACATTCAGCTCGATCTTGATCTCGGTCGCATCGAAGATTAGCGTGCCGTTTCCCTGGGTGAGCTCCCTCAATCCCTATTTCAGAAGAAAATAGAAGCAACAAATCAATGCAGAACATATCAGTTATATAGTCTCAGGAGAAGGAGTATATCTAAGAACAAACCTGAGCGAGTTCAGGCCAGCTGTTAGGCCGGTAGAGGTGTCCAAAAATCCACCCTCGAACCTAAGTCTCAAAGTCAGTACACTGTATCTGACCCGACTGGCTATTCTATACATATGAAATATGGATGATAGTCACCTGAGCAGAGTAAAGGACACCCTTGCCGACACCTTTAGAGTTTCTGATAACTAATGGGTGTTCAACCATGTCCTTCAGGACATTGTCCACGTCCAATTCTAGAGACTTCATGGTGGAGTTTTGGCTAGCAAGATGACATCGATCTGGTCCGACCTGCGAAAAGAATAGAGTCCGAACGAATGTACTCCTTCTGTGAATAAGTATAATTGTTGTGTAGAATAGAGAATCACTTACATCAGCGCAGCTCTGAAGAAATGCTTGATACGTCTTCTCAGAATCAACAAAGTCCTATTCCATCCATAACGACAAACATGCACACACCAATCAGACTACATCTCATCCGATAATAATTGGGAACTAGCACTTATCAAGCATATTAAATACAAACACTTCGGCCCCATAAATGATGAGCATTCTCCCTCCAATTGATCGGATCACAAACTAGATACAGGAGTAAAAAAACATATCGATGTTAGTCCCTCTAGTTTGGAAGATGAATGAAGCGCGGGATTACGAAGCATATCTACCTCCGTCAACGACTACGTTCCCAATTCTACTGGGGAACATTCCAATCCTGCTCGGCCGAACAAGTTAACAACTTTCGACGTCAGCATCTTCTACGCATCTATTCAAGATAATTATAGACTTACAGATATTCTCCGACCACAGTTCCGTAGCTAAATCCGTAGAAGTTGCTGTATTTGAGAGACCACTGTCAGAGACGTAATTTCTTCATCTGCCTACATATAATGTTCACGACTGGGTATTGCATACATTGGTGTATCCTTCCCGGTGATTAGCTCTGCCAGGAACTCGATATCCTTAACGACTGTCGTGGTGCTCATCTGTTGCAAATATCATACGAGCCACCTTTGATTTCACATATATCCTGGTTTCTGTTCTTAATAATATAAAACAAATTAAAATACTTACGTGCCTACCAGCATCTTGACTCGATGCTTCGCACATCTCTTTAACCACTATATTCTCTGCATCTGCCTTAGCGACCATCCTTCTTAGTTCTTCTGCTCCAGCCCAGGGCTCTACACCTGGACCTAAGGAAGATTGAAAGATTGTTTCGGCTTGCTTGGTCGGAAAACATTGCATTCGGGGAGAAGTATTGTTGATTCCTCGAGGGTCAAATCCTTTTAATGTAGGATGTATCAATTTGACCGAGGACCGATGTTATGCCAGGTATGTAATCAGCCAAAAGAGCTTTGAGAAGACTTACCAATGATATCGTAAGTATCAAGCACCAGTTTTGACAGAGAATCAGCTATCCGGAAGGTAAACACTAATGAAATAGAACACCCGTGCGTTTAAGCCATACGATCAGTCTTCGATAACGACATACACACGGCCTTACTCGATACACAGAAAGAAGAGACAGAACGAACTGTATCCAGATCCTCCTGGACCTCCAGGGTTTATAAATAGACTTTTCCTCGATTTCCCAACCTTGGGGCCTTGAGCAATCCACTTGCTAACTGCGATCTCAGCCTCGCCTCCTTCCCGTCCTTTAGTGTAATCGAGCGGGACCTTCACTGTCGAGCACTGGAATCTGGGATTATCTGGTTGATTCGGACAGGAGTGCCACTTGAGGTTATGGGAAGAATCTTCCAATAGTGAGTTATACTGCGAATCGATAGAAACCCCATATATGTAGACGCATAGAGCAAACAAAGCTAGAGAGATGAAACGACGATCGATGAAGCTGAACTTCTTGGGTTGAACAGCGGTGCCGTGAGGAATCTGCTGATTATTCATCCACGTAGGGAGTTTTGTATTTTTCTCCATGTCGAGCAGTCGAGCGGGAGATAGGCTATAAGCTGAACGCGTAGAAGAGGCAGTGGTGGTCAAGTGGTTGGGAAAACTACTGGTGATAGCAAGATAGACAATTGATGTTGCTTCTTCCGGATCTGTACAACCCATATGCCTTGCGTTCGGTCAAGTCCGCTCGGCTTATGTAAGCGCTTTCCAGAGAGAGACTCATCAAACGTACCTTATGATTTCCTTCATCTTGCGTGTCTTCCACCATAGATTGACACAGCGCAACATACCTGGAGAATCATCTCAAGTGATACATCCCTGTATTCTTGTCCATGAGGCCGTTATTGCATTCAGAATACCCAAAATCTTGGTTCTTCAGCTGCCCGCTTTTGCTCACGTCCCTCCTCTTTCCTCACTCATCCCCTCTGCCGATGCGGACACTCTCTCCTCCGCCTCTGTTCTCTGGCCGAAAACAAGATTCTTTCTTTCTATTCTGCTCGACCTTAGCGCGTTTGAATGATCCTAACCGCGACAGAAGTAGAGAGATTTTTTTCGAGAAAATAATACAAAAAGACATTATGAATGCGCAGTAGGTGACCTACAAACGCGCAGACAGATAACTACAAAAGAGCGTTCGAATGGATCATCTGGAAGCGCTACTCACTCCCTTGGTTTAGCTTCTTTCTTTCTTGTGCTCTATCCTTCAGTACGCCCGTCCTTGTCTATTAGTTCATCTCCGCTCAAGGGCTCACTTCGTCTCCTAGACAACTAGAAATTTATAGATTACATCTCTTCAACATCTTATCCATCATGGCGAACTTGGAGGATCCTGCTATTCGAACAGGTTCGTCCTTCTATCGTCAGAGATCCATCTCTTGTTTTTTCTTTTTGTATTTCTTCATCATCATCCGGGTGCCCTCATTTAGGTCGTCGGATTAACAGATCTGCAATAACTCTTTGTTTTTCCCCAAAATCTCGGTTGCACGATAGCTTACGAGGATGTTAGATCTGATAAGTCTGAGACCAACTGGGTCTTGCTCGACTATGAGGTGCGCCCCGGTTTGGATCGTTCAATTGGAACGGCGAACGCCAAGAAGATTAGAGCTTGACTTCTTGATAACTCACACTCTCTTCTTCTGTATATACGAACAGAACGACAAGTCCAACGTTCTCAAGGTAACCTCTTCCGGCTCTGGAGGTGTTACAGAAGTCAGCAAACTTTTCGAGAAGGATAAGGCTTCGTTCGCCTATGTGCGAGTGAAATACGCTAATGACGAGTAAGTTAACGCCTTCATTCCTTTTCTAACAGTCTTCTGATATTGTCTATATGCTATTTCACGATCTTCGTTATTTACTTGTTCCTTCTCTAACTGTCAACTCATGATCCCAAAGGGAGAGCTTCAGAGAGAAGTTTGTATTGATCGTTTGGATCGGTGAGGGTGTTAAGGTGATGCGTCGCGCAAAGGTACGTCCCTTGCTCCTGTTCTGCCACTTCCCTGTTCGCTCTGTGCTTGTACTCGTGGCTTATGCTTATGCTCACACTCGATGCTATTAAACTTGAATGGGAAGACCTCGGTGTACACAACCGATGTAAAGAATGTATTCTCTGTGTTCTCTGTTCAGATCAACGCGTCCTCGGAAGCAGATCTCAAGGAGGACGACATCGTGACCAAGCTACGAAAAGTGTGTTCTGCTTCTAATCGTAATTCAGAGTCAAATATCTGTCTGAATGAAACGCTGATCGAAATACCTCAACGTTCACCAACACACTCTTTTCCAGAGCGGAGGAGCAAACTACGGCCCAGGAAAGTGATTGAATAGAGTACTTTGGGCAGATCTTAGTATGGGTGTGGTTGTGCATATTCTTGTTCAATAAAATACCATCAATGGCATGTAGAATAGGGAAGCTTTTTTCCGGTTGTTTAGATGTGAGCTTGAGATCATTGGCAAAGCGCATGTATACCTATGTATAGACGCAACGTAGAGACTGTGGAAGCTTCCATCTAAGGGCTGAAAAAACGTATCAAACCTTGATGTAACCCTAGCAACCCCTGGACTCTCACCTTCTTCACCTTCGAAGATTACATCCCATTCAATCTTCAACCCTCAAGTTATCATCCTCAACTTCTGACTTCCAACTTTCGACATACATCTTCAACTTCATTGACGAATACACACACGACCTTTGACGACTTTTTCTTTTGTCTTCTCTTCTTGGATTTCCTTTTCAAAAAGCATACCAGATACACTTCAGTATTTCTGATAATCCTGCCCTGGATTTTGTTGCCCTCATACGAATACAACAATAACAACAACGACGATATCAAGAACGCCTTAGTTCATTCTAACAACCAAGTCTTCGCTATCATACAACCTGACTTGTAACTCTGTGTCTTCGTTCATTGCCACCATCACGATTGGCATACAGAAAAACATAACTTCATCATGAATCCTACTCCTCGATCCGTTCCTCTCGTCTGTTCAGGACATCAGCGACCTGTTGTCCATCTTAATGTCAGCTTGTCCTCCTTCATGTCATCAGACGAAACTCAAACAGTACATAATCAAGCTCATATTACGTTCACTCCTCTCTGCGTTCACTCCGGCATATAGTTCTCTCCTCTACAAGAACAAGATGAGAGCTATATGCTCATATCTAGCTGCAAGGATGGAAAGCCAATGCTCCGTGACTGGACAGGTGACTGGGTTGGGACATTTTTGGGTATGTTGTTCATTTGTATAACTGAACTGGATCATGGACATACCCTTTGTATTGACATCATATGGTGGTGATGATACGGCTGATAGGTCATAAGGGAGCTGTATGGCAAAGTAAGCTCAGTGTCGACACGTCCAGAGCTGCCACTGGTAGTGCCGATTTTTCTGCGTTCGTCATTTCCTTGGCGACGAATTTATCTATACACGATCAAGATATTTCTTTCTGACTATTCTCACACGTTTGCCCTCTAATTTCCTTCCTCCCACGCCACAGCAAGATTTGGGACACTTATACCGGTTCCTGTCTTCACACATTTGATCACAAACACATCGTCCGTACTGTCGCGCTCTCCCCCTCGACCTCGGCTAACTCGAATGAGGGCGCCTACGTCCTCACCGGTGGTCAGGAAAAGAAGCTTAGGATATTTGACTTGGCAAGGCCAGAGGCTGATCCATTATACATGACAAAAAGAGGCGACCCGGATGGGGCTGAGGGTTTCGCGCACGAGGGTAACATTCGAAGTGTTGTTTGGGACTCTCAGGATGGTAACGTCGCCGTTAGTGCTGGAGAGGAGGGGGTTGTCAGGTAAGTGACTGATGTATACCTTTTCCTGTTCATATTTGTTGAGAGACGAGTACTGACTCTTCCTCTTGTTTTATCTATCTGGGCTGAAATTGGACTTTAGGTGGTGGGACCTTCGAACGCTGGAGCAGACTGCAGAGCTAAAGTTGTTAGATCCGGTGACATCTATGGAACTCGCCCACGGAGGTGGCACACTATGCGTGACCAGCGGAAAGTCGGTAATCTTCTTGGATATCGCTCGGTATGTTTCTCACCAAGCTTCATGTCGAATGACATTTGAGTACCCAGTGGATCCATAAATAATTAGTAACTGATCGGACGGCGATCATTTTAATCGGCTATCCTAAATAAATAAATAAATAAAAGGCGAGATCCTCCTCTCTCGATCCCTGTTCCTCATGCTCCTACGTCTGCTTCGCTCCATCCCTTCTTGAGAGACCGATTTGTGGCTGGATCTTCAGCTGATCCTTGGGTTCGAGTCTACGATCTTGAGTCGGGAGAGGAAAGAGAATGCTATAAAGGTCCGTTTCTGTCGCTTCTTGGCTGCCTCCAGTTTCAACTGCCTGCCGAGCCGATCTTGTCTGATACTACTTATAATATCTATACACATTGTGTTTCCTACACAATCTATCCAAATAGGACACCATGGGCCTATCCACTCGGTATCATACAGTCCGGACGGAGAGATGTACGCCAGTTCGAGTGAGGATGGAACGATTCGTCTGTGGCAGACCCATCCCGGTCGATCATACGGTCTCTGGCAGGGAGCAGGAGGGAGCAGTGGAGCCAACAGTTCGTTCTGATCTGACAGAGTCGACTAAGCTGGCAGATCTGATGAACTGTGGGGAATCTACCTGATTTGATTGTGGTTGAGTCGAATGAAGCTTGATGTCTTGAAACAATCTGGGGCTCTTTCTCTATCTTTTATTGTAGCTGGCGGTGGATATTTGTTCGGGAACTGCTCTTCTGTCTTGCTTTGATTTCTCCACGGACTACGTCTCCCTTAAGGTATCATCTTCTGCTTCATTTCTGATAGTTCCCCTCTCTGGTCTCGTTAACTTTAAGAGACTGGCATCTGAAGCTTCACATCTATCTATCCATCTATCTGGGTTTCCCTTCGGACCTGAAAACATGTGTGATTAGGATGCTGTGATGGCTGATAACTCGGACTGTGTTCTCATCTGCATGATAACATTACAGTTCGTCTTCATAAGAGTCTCAGCATGTCTGTCAGCTTCTTTTAGTGTACAAGAGGAAGGAGCACAAGGAAAGTGAACGTAAAGGAAGAAGGTCTGCAAAAAGATTAGTTATCCTTATCCGGGAGTTCACGTGTGCGCAAGGTGAAAACGTTTTTCTTGTCTTTCAGCTTGCCTTTTTTTCTTGTGCTAACGTTTCTCTTGACGACTCACATCTTTCTCTTGCTTGCTTCGTCCATTTATACTAAACATCCATAAAGCCGTTCGTTCAGATAATCTCTGATTGCTGTCTGCGTATAAAGCTGAACTACGATTCTCTATTAAGAAAGAGAAATTGATCGTTTACGGCAAAGTAGATTCTTTCTCTGTATCGAATGATCCTATCCGAATATACTTGTCCCACCTTGGTCAAGAACACAGACCTTCACCTCGACCAAGATGAGGAAGAACTTATCTGGGATGCCGAGGTCAGTCTCTGAATAGATATCCGTCCAGTTTGTTCCTTATCGTGTTCTCCTCTTGGCCCCATTAACGTTCCTATTTGACGGCCTGCTCGTAATCTTGATATTGCAGAAAGCCTTGGTATCACATCGAACAGACGACGCGCTAGGCTTATATGTCCGAGCACTCCATCTTCCCTCCGGTCCTTCACCCTTCGCTTCGCTCGCCCTAGGTAAACTTATCTCCCGAGGCGAGATGAATTTTCACTTGGAAGGTTCAACCGACCAAGCTTGGTGGACACCTCGGCCAGAAGTTTCGGATTCTATAAACGAGAAAACGATCTCATCAGCAGGTTTCTTACCGGAATCTCTCTCAAGTCGACCACCACTCGGTTCGTCTCTCCCGTCCGGCTCGCTACCGAGTAGTATGCACAGAGAGTCCAGTATACCCAGATCCGGCAACGGCCATGCGAAAACAAAGAGAAGAGAATGGGAGAAGATGAACAAGGCGGCGGGTGCATTCTTAGTGGGCCTGCTAGCTGCCCTGGAAGATTGCTCGACGGACATCGGAAGGAGGTTAGAGGAGTCTCACGAGAAGGAACACCCATATGGCGATGGTCTTGTTCAGGAAACTAAGAGTGAATTCGGAAGTGGTTTCGAGGAGAGCAGGTGGCCTGCAATCGTTTCACTCAAACTAGCAGTGAGATCATCTTTTCTCTTTCCATCCAGGTCAAGAAGGCTCTAGCCCCCTTGTGCATGACGCTTCTTATCTCTGGATTCGATCATATACTGATCAGGTCTCCGCCGTTACACTATCTGCCATCTTCTTTCTTCCCTATCCTTTTGGTATGACCAGAACGATTTGTTTTCCAATCTGCTCACTCTGTACAGACACGGCCTACTTCTTCCTTCGGATCCAATAGTCCCTTTACCCGTCCCAGATCCATCATCGTTCCTTCGAGATTGCCCTATCCTTCAGGCTAGCGAAGGAGCGAAGATGAATATGTGGGCGCTAGGAGAGTTTGTAGCTAGTAAGCTTCTGGCTGTAAGTTGGATCGTATCGATAGATGATGTAGAAGGAATCAACGAGGCGGACCGGGAGCTCGTAAAGAGTCTGGCGATGCACGCGCATTATCTGGTAAGCCAACCTTACGCTCTTCCCTCAAATTCTCATCATTTTGGCTTCTCAATTAAAGACTAAGCGCGTGCAGCAGGCTGACCGACCTGAGAGCGGTTTATACTGTAGCTGGCATTGACTATCCACGAGAAAGACCTAGCAGCTTCTTTTTCTCATCTTCAGAACATCCTCTCCCTCGGCCCGATCGATCTTGAAGAAGCTCAAGCGCTGATCAACTCTGCTCGACCTCGGGCGTCAGCCCTCGGACGCAAGCTGGCCACTAGAGCACGGCATGCAACCGCCACAATTTCCATAGATCCGAACCTACTCTCTCCTACTCGAAGTTCAGTTCGACCAATGAACCCAAAACATTCTAGACCTTTTGTCGTCTCCCCAGCTCCATCCACCGGCCTCGGGCTCCCGACGTTCCCATTCCCACGCCAGCTTGCTCCACCGAAGACGTCTTCATATGTGAGTTCAACTCAATCGCACACTTACCATCCCTCAAGCCGGCCGAGTTCACCCGTAGAGACCAATGGGTCTAGAACGCCAGCTAGACGTTCCCATGATCGAACGCCTTCAGATACATCTTCGGTCTTCAACCCAACAGGATTCATGGCCCATCTGTCCCGACGGCCATCGACTTACTCGTTTAATACTACCCGATCCAAAGCTTCGCTCTCGCCTAGTCTGTTTAGTCTGCAGCTTCAGGACTCCCGGTCAGGTCCTGCCCCAGGGCTTGTTGATCAATCATTTGTCGAAGGTGAGGTCTCGGTGCCTTTGGTCAGCTACTCTTCCGCCTCTTCCTCTTCTGCTCCCCGGGCCAAAACCTGGGGTCCATCTGGATGGAACTGGTTTCGAACGAAAAGCCAGGCAGAAGGCTCATTAAGGAGGATGCAGTCGGGACCGCTCGACCGATCGAGTCTGACCAACACCTCGCGAAACAGGCTCTCAAGCCCATTGGCGTCTGATTTGAATGGGTCAAGCAAACGAGTAGATGTTCGTTCAGTTTTCCCCATTCAATCTGAGCAAGACGTTACCGTTTCGACTCGGATCTCAAGCGATGACCGATTGACTCCACCGGTCACACCTTCAACGAAACGAAAGCCAAAGTCAAAACTTTCAGTTTCGACCGAATCGCTTTCTCCTGGAGTCTCTGATAACTCTCCACAACCGTTATCTCCTCTTCTTCCTCCATCCCCTGTTTCCTCCCGTTCGGCTGTCTCTTCACCCGCTAGCTCAACTCGGCGAGTACACGAGGTTACTCGGTTGACGAAGTTCGGAGATCAATCTCTAGATCCTCAACTTCGACAACTCGAGATGGATTCCAAAGTGACCATGGCGTCGTTTTGCGATGTGTGTGGGACAGAAGGGGTCAACCTTCCGGCATGTCCAAAGTGTCACATCAGATTCTGTTCGAGACAGTGCCGAACTGGCGAACTGGGCGCAGGAGATGGAAAGTCAGTTTTCTTTTCTTTCTCTTTCCATTAGAATTTATCTCTTCATTCTGCGCGAAACAAAAACACATCTAGACAAGCTCCTGACCGTGGAATTCTTTGGCTTGTTTCGATATCTCTCAGGAGGCACATCTGTGGAATTCTCAAAACCAGAAAAGCTGTCGATTCCCATTGAGAGGTTTCCTCTTCTCCCCTTTTAGCTAAACGAGTCGTTGAGCGGCTGATCCATCCCACGTTCCACTACCAAGATATCCTTACCTATTTGAAAAAACTAAAAACGTACAATACAATTGAAACAGTTCTCTTTTTCTCGTCACGAAGCACGTTCATGATCTCTTCATTTCATATCATAATTTCCAACAACACTTTTTCCTGCTTTCATTCTCTTCTTGATCATTTGTTTGCTCGCTTGCTTTACCTATTCTTTTCTCTCAGCTCAAATCCTACTTCTGTTCCTTTTTTTTTTTTTCTCTTTGCGGTTGCCTTTACATGTAGACTCTCCTTTATTCATCCCGTCGCAATAACCCGTTTCTCTTCGGTCGTCCCCAACGTACTTAATGCGCTTTCCAATCCGATATAGAGTTGATCGAAACTCAAGATGAGAAGAATACGTGAATGACCAGACGAAATGTAAGGGAATGACGTGGATGAGAAGTATAGAGAAGATGAATATGAAGCGTCGATGCAGGAGTGGTAAGATTCTACACTAGAGAAGTTTGTATGATAGCATGAAAACACCTGAGGTGCAACAATATGTTGAAGTTAAGAGAGAATGGGGAGTGAGAAGGATGAATTTTGAGAAGGACAAGAGGAACTTAGTTGTCCTCTTCCATCTCTGTAGAAGCTGTGTCCTCTTCATCCTCCCAAGCTGTCTCCGGTAGATCGCTCGCTAAGTCTGCTCCGGTCGCCCAGACAGATCCTCGACTCAGTTGACGATGGGAGTTATGCGAATGAGGTTGTCCCCGGAATGACGAAGTGTGGTTGTGTGATTCATCACCGATACCACCATTAGCAGTGCTGAGTAGCCAGTTTGACATTGTCGATGATGCACCGACTGTGCTTGAATAGGCCATAGGGAAGGTTGTGTTTGCAGGATAAGCAGCTATAACCGGTGAGGCTCCGGGAAGTTGATTTTGCAGAGGTTGAGAAGGTGTTCCAGCTTGGTAAGAGGGATTCATGAAGCCATCCGATGCAGATGGGTCTCCAGTCGTTGTTACTGCTGTTGATAATGCCGTCTTCGATGGGTTCAGTTGGGTTGTTCGAATTTTTCGGAGATGAGTCTTGGTAGGCGTCGTTGGGAGATAAAGTTTGGTTGAATCTTTCGTGTTGTCGAGGAAAGGGTTTGAGGGATGTCCTGAGTTGAGGGGATGAGCGTTATCTCTAATACCAACAGCGGTGGATTCATTCGTCTGATACGTTCTGGGTTCCAGCCGGTTCGCGCGCTCCCATTCAGGAATGATGACCTCGTCGAGAGTTTCATCGCCTGCTCCATCGTCATATCCAGAGTCCCCGAAGTCGATTACGTCAAACCTGCAACGAATTCAAAGCGAATAGAACAACAGAGTGCAGAACATAGAGCCAAGAATACACAAAGCCGATCCCTTCGTTAGCTGAATAGAGAAGGGAACAACAGTATCTCGTCTGACTTACACAGTTAATCCAGTTCGATTAGAAGCCGAAACGACATATCGGTTGGAGAAGGCAACTCTCCAAACACCCTGTACCCCCGTGACGAGATCTTTGACAAATGTGCCATCCTTGATGTCCCACATCTTGAGCGTTCCCTCGCTACCACTGATGATCTTGGTCTCATCATGCTGAAAACAAGTAATGGCTCCTTGATGGCCTTTAAGAGTATGCTGACATTCAAGCGTGGCCGCATCCCAAACTTTGATCGTCGAATCTGCCGCGGCGGAGACGAGGTAATTAGAAGAGATACCGAGAAGACCGACTAAAGACGAGTGACCTTCCAGAGTAGCAAGGCATTTTCCAGTGATCAAATCCCACACCTTGACAGTACCGCTGGATAGAGAAAGAAAATATGCGTGTCAGTCGCGAGAAGAGCGTTAGTAGTGTTTGTTTTATCAAGGCGGGACAACTCCACTTACTCCATCGAGCCAGAGGCAACTCTGTCTCTTGTCGTATCTAACACCACACTATAGACTGTACCATTGGGAGCGGAGAGAACAATACGACGCAAAGACACAATCACCGTAGTAAGATGGCTTTCAATGAGAACGGACTACAGTTCTATTCAGCGCACATACCTTTCTGCGCATGTCCTCTCAGAGTATGCAAACACGTTCCTTTCACGATGTCCCATACTCGGACTGTGCAATCGTAACTGCCCGACACACAGTATCTCCCATGTGCAGCTATAGCCCTGACAGCATGCGCGTGACCTTTCAGAAGATGATTATGAAATGGGTTTTCTTCTGGATTGACTTCCTCAGTTTTCTTCCTGTATGGCTAGAAATGCAAACCAAATCGAGAACCCAAGAAGTAATCGTTTTGGTTATCAAACAGGTAGGAGGTTTATCGAAAGCTATGAAGAGAAACTTACGTTTTTGTTTGATTTATATTCGGGCTCTCCATCTCGAGGCAGTCTCCATACTCGGAGTGTATGATCTCGTGAACCGGTGACGATGAGTGGATAAGGTGGAAGAAACTCGCCGTTAGGCTGTTTGACTGGCTCGACAATTTGCAAGCATCGCTTTATTGGCATAATAGACAAAGAAAAATGATAGTCAGTAAAGAACCATTACGCCTGACCTCGGTCACGAAGCAGTACTTACGACTGTACTAGTATGGCCATGGAAAATATGCGTCTGCTCATGTCTCTTGATAGACCAAACACGGACTGTCCGATCAGTGCTTCCACTGACTAGGACATCCGCTTTGTACTGTAAGGCCCAGACACCCCCCTCGTGGCCATCAAGTCGACAGCGGAGCGAACCGTCCTTGATGGCATAAATGTTGATTGAATGCTGTTCCGTTTGTAGAGAAGAAAGAGAAGAAAATGACGTTTAGCCAAGGAGGAGAAAGGTAGATGAATAGGCAGTCTTGCTGATATATTAGATATGCTGAGGAGTACATACATCATCACTTGCGGACACAATCTTGTCATCATCAAATTGAAGACAAGTAACGACATAAGATCCATGGCCTAGCAGGAGTAAGAAAAAACCATCGAATACAGATGAGTCGCTTATCACACGAGGAAATGAAAACATAAGGAGAAGAGAGCTCTAGAAATCTTCCTAGCCTCATTACCAACTCCAGAAAAGAAAACCCACCATGAAACATGAATCGGCCTCCTTTGGGCTTCCGCCTGCTCCATTTTGCTTTCTGCTGTTGTCTGAGCCTGTATATCTGTTTGAGTGGATGACTTCTTCGTCTTTTCTTGCCTGTATTGGCTTCCCGTTCGCCCTCCTTCTCGGACTCTTCAATCTTTCTCGGGGTGGCAGCTGTGCCTGACCGATCATCATCCTCTTCGTCTGCCCCCATCTTAACGTCGCTGCTTGCGCCTCCTTCGTTAGTATTCGGTCGATCTTCGTCCCGAGCGTGTGCTCTGGGAGACAACGCATTGAACGGGTCAATCGCCACTTCGCCCGGTGTACCTAATGAACGACCACTGCCCGAATTTCTCATGCGTTCCTCCCGTTGGTCCATGATCTCCCATCGACGCCTGATCAAGTCTTCCTCCTTTTCCTCTGCGCCATGACCATACCAGAATCCCTCAGCCTTAAGTCTACCTGCCCAAATGGCCCGTTGGCCATCAATCATCTCGCTCCATTTACGACTAACTCGGGTGGCAGCTGCCAGACCTGGTCGATCGAGAAATGTGAAAATGGCAATAGAAATTTCGACAGGAAAAAGCGACACAAAATCAAACTTGAGGGCGGGCGATATGAACTGAGAGACGCGTTGAATTGATGGGCGAGTCGTCCGACGTAGGCATTGGATCAAGAAATGTTCTTTCATCTTGGGAGGGAGGTGATCGAATTGGGCGAGAAGCACGGGAAGGGAGTGAAGAGTAGTGATCTCGGCTCCAGTACCAATACTCGGCTGATGTGGGTTGAGTGAAGCAGCCTGTGTCTGAGAGGCAGCTGACGCTGTAGTCATTGTCGTGGTCGGGGAGCGAGGACCATCATCATCTACCATGGGAGATGGTGAAGGAATTCCTCCTCCTCTACTGGCATCTCGAAGCCGCTTTCTGGGCGGACTCCGGGCTGTTTCTTCACTTCCGAAGAACGTGGTGTTGCCCAGAGAGGAAGTAAATCGGTTACCAGACGTGGGACCTCGCAAGTCGAGGTCTTCCGGAGGCTCAACCTGTCTGTCCTTTCCCTTCCACTTGGCAGACTCCTTTTCGTCCATCGAACTTAAGACTTCCCCCAGATCAACTCTTCGTAGACCTTGCCAGCTAATGTCAGACCCACTGGTTGGACTCTTGATTTTTCTCCATCCTGATCCCAGATGTTCTTTCTGTTCACCAAGGACCTCCTCTTCATTCAACCCTCGATCGTTAAAGACGACCTTTTGACCGCCAAGGTTCATCGAGAAAGATCGAAGGTCATCTGGAGTTGGTTCTGAAGCGAGAGGATACAAGCTTGGAGAAAGGTGGGAAGGAAGGGGTATCTGAGGCGATCCTGACGAGTTGGAAGTAGACGCAGGAGGAGGCGCTGGAAGGCGTAGTGGGGGGAACGTGGTGATTGTACGAGTGACATGGGTGGTCCTGAGGAACAACAAAAGGCATTTAACAAAGATGGATGTATGCGGAGAGATATGTTGAGTCAGCGAGTGAAAGGTACATCGAAACAAAAGGAAAAAAAGGCAAGAGTGAAACGAACGTGGTTTCCGTGACTCCTGGTTCCCAGACAAGATATATCGACCCATCCTCTCCTCTTTCTATTCTCGAGGGTACTCTGCCATCCGATGTGATGGTGTTTGTATTGGATGGTGCGTAGCTATGTACGCGGTGAGAGATAGTAGGTTGGGACATAACGGTTGAGCTGCTGAGACCAGATGTCGATGTTCGGTCCAATGCCGCGAGTGATTCCGAAGGGGAGAGCGTAGCTGAGCGCATGTCCCTATCCGATCTCGAAGAGGCCATACGTTGCTGCTCTCAGAAGAAAGAAAGCCGAGAAGTAAGAGAAGTGGACGATATGATGTTCAGAGAAGGAGAAAGGCAAGGAATGAGTGAAAGGACGAGATGGGTCCAGAAGCGATCCGGGCGGCGACCAGGCACGGACAGCAGGATGGGTGATGTGCCTGGTGACTGCGCAAGGCGATTGCTGCGCGAATCAGATTCGATCGTCCCTGAAGACGCGCGAAAACAACCTTATCTATTATTCTCTTTTTTCTTGGATGGTATATACCGTTCATGGTCAACTACAAAAGGGTACACAAGGATACGGGTAAAGAGAAAAGATATGGATCTTTGGATATGAAGGCAGAATATCTTCAATTGACGTGAGAGCGAAAGAGCGAGAAGAGATATCAAGGTTATTTCGTGGAAAAAATATTAAACAGGAGACGAGTCGGTTGGAAACAACGCAAACAACAGAAAAGAGCACCGATAAAGATGGTCAAGCCCAATCTGCTCGCCAACTCATTCACACCAATCCCTCTCCCTCTTCAGTCGCTCCTTTTCCATCTCCTCCCACTCACCCTCTGAAAAGTCATCCTCGCACAGGTCTCCTTTCTTTTTTGCTACCTTCTTCACCGGTGGAGGCGGCAATTTCTTCGGCTGAGGCAGGATGTTATGGTGAAGCGGCGCAATCCGATGCCGTCTCGATAGACCGGATGGTCGTACAAGTCCTGATGTCTGGATTGAAGGAGACCGAAGCGGGGTCGAATGCTTATGTATAATGGATGCCAATGAGTTGCCTTTGATTTGAGAAGAAGAAAAAAGATAAGAACATAAGTGTTGTGCTGGGCAAGTCTCGATTTCTGAGACAGAAGGAGGAGGAAGACTACAAAAGGAAGGAGAAGACAAACCACGAGGTGCTTCGCTCTCTAATTGAACTTTTCCCAGTCCGGGACTAGAAATTCCACCGGCAGCCGAGCCTTCTCGTTTGAAAGGCGGTCGGTGTCTCGGAATACTCACCCTTGGACTCTCCACCACTAAACTAGAACTCGAAGAAGACGACGCAGGATCTTGCGAGCGTCTCGAACCCGGTTTCGTTTTCGCTGTTATTGCTTTTGTTGTCGGCTGTGAAAGAGGTACAGGCGTAGGAGTAGGCGCCGATGATTCCTAAAGAAGGAGGAAAAGAAGTCAACAATGTAGGATGAAGATTGATCATGGAAGAAGATATGCAAGGAACGTACCCTCTTCTCATTCTCAGCGTCAACCTCATTCGTATCCTCCTTTTGAGCTTCATCATCCAGCTCGACTTGCTCAGATTCAATTTCCTTCTCTACTTCAATCATGTCCTCCTCTTGGACTACAGCCTTGTCCTCGGGTTCAACTTCTTTTACGCTTGCTCTTCCTTTGCCCTTCCCTTTCGTCTTTCCTTTCTTCACTGGCGCCTTCTTAATTATTGGCCCCTTGCTAATCTTCACAGACACTTCCTCCACCAGGTCCTGCTCTTCTCCAACCGCTTGGGTTTCTTCTGAAACTATGGCCAGCTCCTCTTTATGAAACTCGGTACCAGTATAAGCAGCCGGCTCAGCCTCATCGTCAACTCCCTTCTTCTCCCTCTTCGCAGGGTTCTCCTCATCTGTATGTACTTTCTTACCCTTTCTCTTTGTATCCCTTCTACGGCCGATCCCGTTAGACTCGTCTTCTATCAGGCGTCCGTCAGTATCATCAGGTAGAATCTCTTGATAGCTGACGTGACCTTTCCCACGTGTCCTTGTTGAGTACTCGTCTATCCACACTGAAGCCGGAGCTAGCACAGGTTTAGATATAGACTCATCCTCATCAGTTTCGTAAGCGTATCCTTTCGGTGGACCTTTCTTCTTTGGGTTCTTGGCGATCACCGCAGTGGAATCGGAGGCATCTTTGGTTCCAAGCATTGGTCCTGTAGTGGTCTCGTTAAATAGCGGAGGGGGAGGTGATAGAGAAGGAGATTGAGATTCAATTGTATGAGGTACGGACAAACCTCCTTCCGTGGGTATTTTGGATTCTTGAATCCGAGGTGTCGGAGGTTTAGATATTGATGCTGGTATTGGCTCGATTTCTGGCTCAGATGCGGTCGAAGTGGGAGACGAAGGGACCATCATCGGTCGCTTAGCCCGAACAGCTCTACCAGATGAGGAAGAGGAGGATCGCGGAGGTGTCGCCGTGGCGGATTTTAGTTCAGATCGTCGTTCAATCTCCTTTTCTTTGCCGTTTATCTTCGATTTAGACTTTGAATCCATTTTAGAAAGGTCCCTCGTCTTCGTCTTCAGTTTTGATATTGACTGAGGGACGTCTCCAGGGTCGGAGCTAGCTGCCAGATCAATCACCTCCGCTGCTTTTCCTACCAAACTCTTCTTGGAAAACGAAGATAGCCCGATTGGATCGCTCCCGTCATCGCCGGCGTCGTCTCGAACATGCCGTCGATCCGTTGTGCGATCATCCGTATCCTTCGCGAGCCCGTATCCTTTCGTCGAAGCAGAATGCTTCCTTTCTCGAGGTTCTGATAATCGCCTCTTCTCCCGCTCTTCTTCTCGATCGCCTTCCTCTTCGTCAGATAAATCCCTATTCTTTCGCTTGATAGGAAGTTTCTGCACTTTACGAAACGACTCGTTCACTAGCTCAGTTGTGTTCTTGTCAGATTCTGCTGGGGTGATGGACCGAATTGTAAATGGGGACAGAGTAGGCGTATGATAATCTCTCTCAGGTGTGAGCCCTGAAGGTACTCTCGAGGAAGGAACGACCGACGGAGGACCCATCGACCAATCTCTGCTACCCTCCACACTCTTCATTGAGTTTTCGGTAGCCGGAGTCAGAGGTTTCTTTTCTGATTCGGTAGGCATCTCTCGGACGGTCATCCTAGGTTTCGGTTTTGGCCGAGCTCGCGCCTCTGGAGGGGTGTTAGTCTTACTGACGCCGAAATGATGTGTGGTAGATACGTTGGAGGAAAGAGGGGGGACAGTAGAGGAAACAGACGAGGCAGGAAGTTCGGAAGAGGCATCCAGGGCGCCAAGAAGAAGCGCAGAGTCATGGGAGGGATAGTAGAATGGACCGGCTATCGGGTTTGGAGTGAATGTGGAGGGGGAGCTGAACTGTTTGGGATTGGATGAAGCTGAGAACGAGAGTAGCACGACAGTTAACATATACGAGTCGAACTGTCAACATCAAAGAAGGTTTACTGACTGTCTTTTGAACTCGAGCTCCATGTGACTCCACCTGGTTTGTCCAAGCTTTGAAGCAACGGAGTGTGCATCTGGCCCTCCTCCTGATAGCTTCTCTCCCCACTACTATGAATAGCCTTCTCTGATCTGCCACCGAGACTACTAGCCGAGCCACCGAGCTTGAATGGGTGACCAGGAGGTCCATCCCACACATCAAATCCGCTCTCGAGTTCTCTAGCAAGGGTTGAGTCAGGAGGGAGTGTGCTAAGAATATTTCCACCAGTGCCGATGGGAGAATCTATCGAGAACGGGGAGGGCCGAACATGGCTCTCGCTCACCGATATTGCGGGTGAATGCTCAGAGGAACGTATCGGAGGCATCGTTATCGGTACCGGAGATGGGTTGAAGACGGTTGAGGAGGAGGAAGTTGATGAGAAAGATGAGAACGTGTCAGGCACAACCGAGGGTGTATAGGTGATCGCTGGATGGGTGGTGGATGAATCGGTGGTTGGGTTGATAGTCATCGGATAGGTCAAAGCGGATGATAGTTTCAGAGCCAACTGAATCTCTGCCTCTTCTCTCCTTCTACGAGCTCAAAGAATCGGATGACAGTCAGCGCTGAGATCAGCTAGCGATCGATTTACCATCTGAATATGAGTGCTCACCTAGACATTTGATCAATCGCCATCTATCACTTCAGTGAACAAGGTGAACAGGGTGGTGGTGTGTGTGTATAGAGACGGTCAGGTCAACTTGGATACTTTATGCTTAGTCAGCAGATGAGTTGATGATTCGTTCGCCTCCTCGCTTCTCTAGCCAAAGCTCTTTCTGTGTTCCTCCCCATCATACAGTCTCATCTACACCTATCTTAGACTATACGATTACTCCCATGTCGTCGCCTGATGTTATATCAGGGAGTCCTGAGTCGGATCTGCATCTACCAGTACTTATTCAACTAAAGGACGACCCTCCAGGGTTTATACTTGTCCCTTCGGTGGGTCAAAATTCACGTTCACTTGCTTCCTTGTTTCTCTTTATCTCTGTCGTGTTCCTTACGTTTCTGATCATCCCTCTCTCGGTCTCTTCCTTGTTTGATCTCTGTTGTATAGACTCAGACTCGATCTAGTAGCACCAAGCGCTTGTTTCCATCTCCTCCTGTTCCTGCCCTTCCCTCATCTCCGCCCTTACTTTCTTCCCTTCTGCCGTCCCTTCCTGAACCGCTCTTTCTTCCATCTCCGTACTCACCTGCTCACCCGGCTTTTCATGCGCTTTCTTCAAAAGCAGAACGCTACCTGGACGCACAGAGAACGCTGTTCCTCCATCAGATCGAACAGAACATCCAGGCTCATAGAGAAAAGTGGATCTCGATTCAGGATCAGGTCAAGCGTGAGGTCGGTGAGATCTGGGAGTTGTTTGAGAAGGAACTCGAGGAGACCAAAAACAAGTCCAAGTCTGATAGCTCGACAGTGACCGATAGCACTCAAACAGTCGTTTCTCCTGGGTCGGCCCCGACCTTGACTCAGAACAGTCAACGAACAGAAGGGTTCGTCCCGTCCAAAGTCAGCAGCAGCGCTGAAACCAGCCCAAGCCGTCACCCGTTGGCTAAACCAGAGAAATCCAAGACAACGACCAATGCTTTAGATCAGACTTCTTCATCTGCTTTCAACACTCTTGAACCAAAGCCCATTCCTTCTTCTTCTTCTCCTTCCTCCACCTCTGCAGCGAACATGACACAATCTTCTCATCAACACCCTGGTCCTTCTCTCCTTGGAGCATCGCTCCGGAACTCCTACATGCCCATGCGATCTACTCCTTCAACATCTATCTCCTCCCCCTCTTTTGTCTCAAGCGACGTTGCTCATCCTAGATCGACCAGCATATCTTCATCCGTTTCTTCCCGTCCTATCATGACTTACAACCATCACTCTCAGAGTGCCAATTGTCCGGCAGATAAAGATATGGCTACCTCGTTGCTTGTATCCAACTGGGCTTCTCCGCCAAACTTAATCTTCAGAGGGTCGACCGTGAACCAGACCGGAGCTCATCTTGCTCAGGGAGTTACTGGAGTAGACCCAGGAGCTGAAACCCATAAGGTTGACACTGCAGAAGTCGTTAGTGCTCGACCAGAAGATGAAGCAAACAGAGGATTAGAGAGAGCGATGGAAGTGGAAAATAAAGAGAAGTCAGAAAAGAAGGTAAAGAAGCGAGTGGCATTCAAAGAGGCAGACAGCGAAGAGGAAGAATTCAAATCCGAGATAGCAAATAAGAAATCGAAGGACCGTAAACAAAATATAGAAGAGGAAGAAGAAGAGGAAGAAGAAGAAGGAGGAGGAGGAAAGGATGGGAGCGATCATGAGGATGGTCCGTTCATATCTTCTAACTCTTATTGTGCATCCATAATCTCTCCAAGCTGATCATAAGCTCTCTTGTGTTTAGTATTTGATTTCGAGCCTCCTCTTCCCCATGCATCCTTCGTATCAGAGCCGTCTCCTCTTGACCATGAACCTAACAAACCTTCTTCGCTCTCGCTCGAACCAATACGCTCTCCTATATCCCCTGGTACAGGCTTGGTTGACAAGAAAGTAAAAGAGGACGAACCGATGTATGCGCTCGACGGATCGCAAAGCCTGAGAGCGTTAACAAGCACGTTTGGTGGTAGAGGAGACGCATCTCAAGAGAGACAGAAAATCGACTCAAAAGAGACGGGGCAGGGGCAGAGGCAGCAGATGGAGGTTGACCGGGTGGCAGCCTCAATGGGGAAACTGTGAGTAATCTTATACGAACAAAACAAGGCTATTCATGACAGACATGCTGACTGGTTTGGATGGAATCCTACCTTCTTTCCCTTCTCACTTCCTTCAGTACCGCGGCCAACCTACCAAGTCATCGAGCTGCTTCCAAAGACAAAGATAAGAAATGGCATCTATACGGTCGGCTAGCTCCACTTCCAGGGAGCATCGCAGATGAAGTCGACAGTCCAGGTCTGGTCTTCCATCTTGCATATTGTCTCTATGGGTCGTTTCGCTCTCTGCGCTCCGTCATAAAAGTCCTGAACCTGCTTTCGTCTTTTTCTTGGTGCTTTGTTCTCAATCCCATGTAGATTCCAAAATTCATTATGGACAATCCCTGCCGATAGCCATCGCGCTTCCTTTCAACGTTGCCTCTCAACTAGGTGCTCCCCAAGGGAAAGAATTGGAGCGAAAGACATCGCTAACTGATCGTGAAATGTTTGTTCCTCCTCTTCGAAAAGCCATGCGAGTCGCCCCAAAGTCTCCATCGACTGCTACCCGCCGAGCCTCGACCTCGCCTGACTCGAACGACCATCCATCTCCATTCAGACCTCACAGAATTTATTCACACCCCACTCAGGTTCCCTCGCCTATCCCAGAAAGTCCCCAATCAACACCTCCCCCACCCGCTCCTTCGACTCTTCCTCCTTCTGATGATGGACCTGCCTCGGTTGCGGAAGTGAATACTAGCGACCAAGGTCGACCACCCCATCTGTCGAAACGAACGGCAAGCTATCTCTCGGCAGCTGGTTCGTTGGATCCGGGACCAATGTTGGAGCAAGCGGGTGATGATACCTATCCGGAGAGTGACGATGATGAAAAGGGGTTCATCGCTCCTCATCTAAAGTCAAAGGCTGAACGAGAAACAGACGTCGGTTGGGCCAGCTTGGTCGATCGTTAAACGGATTGATTCCTGCTCGGACAAGTTTTCATCATCTTGTCTCGTCACTGTCTTGATTCTTACATATCTTGTTTGACCGAAACCGCATGATCTGCCTTGTGACCGTTGGTTGCCATTCATCTCCTCTTCTTCCCGTCTGACTCGTCGATTTGTGTCCACATCGTGGACGTTTTCTTTTCCTTCCTTTTCTAGTGGCTTTGTCTATTCCAGGCTGGATGTGTTTGAAAGTGTTTCTCTCTATCTATTGTGTAATCATATCAATCACTGGATAAATTGTCCAAGCTTTTATATCATCTACTCGATGTAGGAATGACTATGCGCTTTCCTGACTTGTTCTCAACTCTTGCACCTGATTGATAAGCTTTCGATCCCCTCCATGCTTTCTCTCTGATCTCTGCCTGCTGATTGACAGGGATCAAAGACGAGGACGTACCAAAAACATACGAAATTCCAAAAAAAAGAAAAAAGAGAGTAAAAACGACCTAATGATCTCCTCTGGTCGTCGCGTACTTGTCCTTCAAACCCTCCTGTCCACCGACACCACCCTCAAAGTCAGGCCCGGTCCCAGGCCCAGAATTTGCAGCTGCCCATTTGTTTTGAAGCTCCTGATCGCGGAATCTCTGGGTGAGATGGATAACTAGCGCCCAGGAAGTGAGAGACCATGTGCCGAGCACGAAGAACGTTCGGCGAGAGGGATTGGTGATCCCGAAGAATCTAGGGCCAGTCGTACCTATAGAAAGAAGAAGGATATAAGACGACGGTTATTTAGGGATACTTGGTAGCCCGAGAAATCTGAACATTAAGGGAAAGTACGTACTGATAAAGACACCCGCGAGCACGGTAAGTAAAGATCCTGTGTCCTATGATGTCCAAGACCATTGGAACATGAGCATATGCAAAAGAAAGATACACCGGCAATCATTTAGAAAGACCTGTTGACAAGCAAAGACGGTGCAGACGAGAGAAGGAGAGAGACCATACCAATCCTCGAACAAAGGTTCCGCCAGAATCAGGAATCTGCAGAACGTTAGCCGATCCTAGTTCTTCGCCAGCCTTCGTCACCGGCACGGCTGGTTTGGAAGGAGCTGCAAGACCTCCGGGTGGACCGGCTCGAGCCGGCTCAAGAGTTGGTGGCGAAGTGGGGATTGGTAGGACGGAAGGAGAAGTAGGAAGGGGAGGAGAAAGGGGAGTTACTGAAGCAGAGCTGGCTTCTGAAGGCTTGGATGAAAACGGCCACATGACGAGAGTTGATGAATAGAGATGAAGAACGACGATGAGACGAAGATGAAGATTATGAGGTGTGAGTAGAAGGAGAAGACACGGCCTGTGCCTGACGTCAAGCTGACAATGTTGTGCCGGGCAACGCAGTATGAATCTTCCCACAATCACAATCACAATCACAATCACTCTCTTTTGGGAACAACAACGGGCACAGAACATAGATAGAGACTTGTACAAAGGATATAACAAACAGGCTTTAAGATGGGGGAGAGAAACAAAGTGATAGTAGATGGCTAATGACATCCAAGAAAAATTAAAAAAAGTGGTCAAGTGAATGGAGATGAGGAAAGATTGATGTTACACCGAAGCTGAAGTCGAAAAATTCAAGAGGAGGAGACTGATATCAAAACACGTATTATATAGCTTCTGAAATCAGGCTAGGAAAACTGGCTCACGAGGGACGATCTTGAGTACTCGATCTGAGAGAGAGGATATCATGAGAGAACAGTATCCTCATGTTTGGTCAATGCTGCTGTTCTACGCTTTGCTTGAAAACCTTGAAGCGAAATCTCGCCAAAATGCAAACGTACCTCCGACTTTACAGGAATACAAGAACCCGGTCACGACCTCTCCCTCGCGGATCCCTGTATTTGCTGTCTTCTCCCAATGCTCTTTTGCCTGATTCGCAAAGATCTCATGGGCCGCTTGGATGTCGGCTAGAATAGCCGTCCTTCTCAATGGGTTCTTTATTCGACGTGATACTTTGGGCTGCACGACAGACTCAGCCCCAGACGGGCCTGAACTCGACGTTGAGGGGTAGAGTGTTTGGGCTGACACACAGTTAATTCATCATATCGTCGTTAGAGTAACGTGGATCGGTTCGGTAGAAACAAGTTATCACAAAAAACCTACGAAGCGGGGCCGGGAGATCAGAATGGGGAGATGGTTCGATGACTGGGTTAAGATTATTGTGAAGGACATATTTCTTCAATGTATTCGGAGGGAACAAACGGAAGTCGAGCTATGTGTTTTGTATAGTGATTAGAGAACAATATGACATGCCGTTAGTTTATGGAAAATTGCCAGCTTCGTACGAGCATCGAGCAGGATGATCTAAGTAAGATGAGGACCTGATGGAATCACAAACCTTGCTCTCTCTCTTGACGTCTTCAGTGGTAGATGCTCCAGCTGCTGGAGCAGCGGTTGTCCCTGATAAAGCTGAGACCTTACCCCCTGCGTTGTCTTTAGCTATTTTGCTCGATCTAGAGCTAGACTCGTCATCATCCTCTATGGCTGGAGCTCTCTTTCTTTTTATCCGCGAGCCAGATACAGCTGCACTGGTTGATGCCGAAGGACCTTGCTGAGGTCTTTGTCGTTTATCGTCACTGTGTTGGGAAATCCCAAGGATCAGTTTCAGGTATTCCTTCCCCAAGGCATCTAGAGAGTACGATGTTCCAAGAAGCGGGTTGATGATTCTGCCTGCTCACTTTGAGGCCATTCTTGAAGCTCTTTGAGTCAGAAGAACGATCCGAACTCGCTGGGTGGTTGAGACAACGTAGGGTACACCAACTGGATAGCTAAAAGATGCAGATAACACGGGTATATACAAAGCTATGTAAATTTAGATCACGTGACTTATATCGGCTGATTTTATTCATTAGATAAAAAAAACATTTTTTATGTATATCACAACCAAAGCAAACTCGAACTCGATTCGCCTTTCTCTCTTTTCTTCTCCTCATCCTCCCCTATCTCCTGTTCGTTCTTAGATATGTCCTCCGCCGAAATCAAGCCCAAGAAACTTAAAAAGTCTAAGGGAGCGTTCGGCAAGAACGGTGTCGATCCGCGAGTTCAGCCTACTTCCGATGACTCCGCTTCTGCTACTCCTTCCGAGCCGGTAAAGAAGGATAAGAAGCGAAAGGCCGAAGAGACCGTCGCTGAGGAACCGGCGCCTGCTACAACCGAAACCGTCGATGATGAGGCTGCCAAGAAGGAGAAGAAGAGACTCAAGAAGGAGAAGAAGGCTGCTAAGGCTGCAGCTGCTGCTGATGGATCGGTAGAGAGCGTGAATGTGGTAGAGTCAACCCCCAAGGCGGACGCCGCTATAACTGAGGCCGCTCTTGAGCAACCTCCTGCCAAAAAGTCCAAGAAGGACAAGAAGAAGAAGGAGTCTGAGTCCGAATCTGCTTCGCCCGTGGCTTCGTCATCCAACTTGATGGACTCGTCTCTGACCGCCGCCTCGCAGGCCTACCTTAAGGAGCACAACATTACGCTCTCTCAGCCTTTCAACCCGCTGCTCGAAATGTCCTCTCTCCCGATCTCTGCTAAACTTGCCCCGGCTTTGAAGGCGTTCTCCAAGCCGACACCCATTCAGGCTTGCTCGTGGCCTGCTCTGTTCACCGGAAAGGATGTCGTCGGTATTGCCGAGACAGGTTCCGGAAAGACTCTTGGCTTCGGAGTAAGTTTCTCTATCTTTTCGATTATTGACACCCCTCTTGCTACGTTTGCGCGTCGCTTTAATGACTGTCGTTGATTCTGACGGCTTGATTGCGCTTGCTCAACCTGGTTTCTTGACTTGGTCGTTTATAGATCCCGGCTATGCAACACGTTATCGCCACCGCCGCGTCTTCTGGCAAGCCTGTGGCTGCGTCGCCTCAAGTTCTCATTGTGTCTCCTACCCGAGAGCTCGCGCTTCAGACGGCGGAGACTCTGAGCTCGCTATGCGAGTTGCTTGGCTACAAGTGTGTCTGCCTGTTTGGAGGAATGCCCAAGACTCAACAGATTCAAGAGCTCCGACAGCCTGGTTTGAAGGTTGTCGTCGGCACTCCTGGTCGAATCCTCGATTTAGTGAACGATGGGGCTGTCAAATTTGATAAGTATGTTTCCGTTGTTTCCGTTGTTTCCTGGTGCGCTCGGATAGCTCATCCGTATTGACGCGCGCGCATGTCGGTTCTTTCCTATACCCTCCTTAACAGAGTTGACTACATGGTATTGGATGAGGCCGATCGAATGCTCGACAAAGGATTTGAGAACGATATCCGACAAATTATTGGTCAGACTCCCACTGCCGGTAGGCAAACCCTTATGTGTTAGTAGTTTGTTATATTGCCGTGCAAGACAAGTGGAGACATTGCTACAAGCCTCGTAGAAATTCCGATAGATTGGACTAACCAATCTGTACTGGTTTCCTTCTCAGTCTCTGCTACCTGGCCAGAGTCTGTCCGACAGCTTGCTGCCACCTTTATGAAAACACCTGTCAGAATTACTGTTGGTTCTGATGAGCTTTCCGCCAACACCCGAGTTGAGCAGAGTATGTGTTGATCTTGGCGTACTTCTACACTGTCAGGAAGCTTCAAGTCCGTATCTGACGTATGCTTCTATATGCTTCTCAATCGATAGACATCGAGGTGTTTGACACTTCGCGAGATAAGGATCCTCGACTCCTTTCTCTCCTTCGATCTCATTCGGCCGCTTATGCCGGCGGGAACAGCAAGGTGCCTCTCCGTATTCTGGTGTTCGCCTTGTACAAGAAGGAGGCTACCAGGCTAGAGCAGACCATCCGAAGGGCTGGATTCAAGGTTGCTGGTCTTCATGGAGATATGGGACAGAGGGAGAGAATGAACGCGTTAGAGGGCTTCAAGAGTGGAGAAGTCGGAGTTTTGGTAGCAACTGGTATGTAGATTGAGTTGAAATTCGTTGCGTTCGCCTGATCTCTCACATTCATAGCACTGACTCTTCGTGGTTTTGTCTTTGTTCTCTCTTGGTTTCTCTTTTTGGAACGGTGTCGACGACAGATGTTGCTGCTCGAGGTCTTGATATTCCCGATGTTTCCCTTGTTATCAACGTGACATTCCCGTTGACCGTCGGTCAGTTCGATCTTTACTTTCATCATCTGCAAACGCTGGATGTCCATTTTTTTGTCTGACCGTGGATACCTATCGCTTCGATCGTGTAGAGGACTACATTCACCGAATCGGTCGAACCGGACGAGGAGGAAAGCTTGGAAAGAGTGTGACATTCTTTGTCAGTATCTTTGACTTTTCCATGTTCTCTTTAGTTTCTCTAGATTAACATCTGTTTCTTTCTGGGAATACATTCAGACCGGAGAGAACCACGAGACCGCACTTGCTGGAGAGTTCATGCGAGTCATCCGAGACGCTGGTGCTGTCGTTCCCAAGGAGATGGACCGGTTCCCCTCCACGATCAAGAAGAAGGGTATGTTGTGATTCTCTTTTCTGTGTGATACCTGATGCTTTCCTTCACTGTGTTCTAACTATCCTGATCTTGTTTCATCTTGTCTTGCCTCCTTCTGTGTTCATCAGAGCACGGCTCATATGGAGCCTTCTTCAAAGATATCTCGGATGCACCCGCGGCCAAGAAAATCAAATTCGATTAGATGATACTGTTTCTTTTTCTGTTTTCCTGTGTGTATCAACACCAAACGGGTGAAGGCCCTATCAGAGAGAAGAACAAAGGACTAAGAGAAAAGAGTCAAGAAGAAGAAGAGGAGCTAGTAACTCCAGAGACGAAAGAAGTTTCGGGAAGAGTCGCGGGAAACTGACGTCACTAAGAAGATGTAGGCTAGAAGAAAATTCGAAGATATTCAGACTGGCCCTTAAGTCTAGACCAGGCGAGAGGAGAGAAAGGAAAAAAACGCGAATCTACCTTTGCCCATCACACATCATCCTTGATAGCCCAGACCCAGTGTTCTTGATTATCTTGATCATTCTCTTTATCTCTTTCTATCAATCTACGCACAAAACCAGGTATACACAAGCAATGTCCCATCCTAGTCCTGCTCCTCCTGTGCTCTACTCTTTCCCAGAGAACACTGAGCTCGTTTCGGCCGTGGCCGACTTTGTGCTCAAAGCTCAGAACGATGCTATCAGGAAGCGAGGAGCCTTCACCTTGGCTATCTCTGGTGGAAGTTTGCCAGCCAACTTGAAAGGTCTCATTGGGAAAGAAGGTGTCCTTTGGGAAAAATGGTACGTTTCTGTTCTTCTGACAACCCCTCCGGCCAGGTCCAATAGGGTCTGCCGGATAGAGATCGTTTCTTTCTCAAACGATTAGGTGGGTGTACTGTGGAGGATGTCAGTTGCGTTTCCCGGCTAGTTTGAGCAGTATTGGCCATGCTCAGACGAGAGTTGAGACAGTGAAGGGAGAGAGGCGCGCTAGCTGTGTAGATGCCATTTGTGTGATTTGGACATGTTGAGAGTTTATCAGACAACCACCTGCGGTGCTCTTGATATATGGAATTACGTCGACCTTTTATCTCACACTTCGTTCATCTTTTCTTTTTCCGTCCTTCCCCGTTGTTTCTTTGAAAACGTGTCCTACTCCAGGGAAGTTTTCTTCTGTGACGAACGTCTCGTCGAACTCGACCACGAAGACTCAAACTACGCCTCTGTCAAGAAGCTTTTCCTCGATCACACCACCATCTCGCCCAATCAGGTTCATACCATAAACACTTCGCTGTTGAACGACCCCGAAGAGCTTGCTGATGAGTACGAACGTCAGCTGATCGCTACCTTCGCGCAGCGAGATGCCGCTCGGTACCCTGTGTTCGATCTGATTCTGCTCGGAATGGGCCCCGACGGCCACACCTGCTCTCTCTTCCCTGGCCACGAGCTTTTGACCGAGGAGGACCGATGGGTAGCCTTCATTGAGGACTCTCCGAAGCCGCCGGCGAAGCGAATTACGTTCACATACCCGGTAATCAACCACGCGTACCGAGTCGCTTTTGTCGCCGCTGGAGAGGGCAAGCAGGACATTCTAGCAAAAGTGTTGGACGAGCCTGAGGCCGGCTTGCCAAGCAGTCGAGTGCGTCCGGCTGCGCCCGGTCAGATCTTCTGGTTCACGGATGATGCTGCCACGGCCAAAGTCAAGTACACCAAGGTTCGTTCGGTTCATCCGAGTCCTTTTTCTATTCTTCTCTTTACAACATCTAAATACATGTGTTGACGTTATTTCAATTCTTGATCTGTATGTCTAGACTGAGTTTCCGAAGCATCTCGCATAAGAGTTTGTCGAGACTGTAGGACGGCTGACCAGCGAAGCTCACCAGGAGAAGTGAGAAGACGGAGAGAATGAAGATACTTTTATTTCCTTCAAAGACGAGAGGAGCTTTAACCGTAGAAAGAGCTTTATGTATAATGTTTCGCCCTCCTTGAGCTTTTCTTCCTCTTTCCCTCTCTCGTCCTTACTCTGCTCTACTCTTTATTGCTCTATCTTTTTCCGTCCGTTCGTTCAATCTTCCTTCTTTCTTTCAATTCATCTTGGGCTGTTGGCCTATGGATTCAACAACATTTGTGTCTCCAATCCTATCTTGCTTCTCCTTTGTCTTTTGGTATATATCGTCCAGTATCATCCCCTATGCAAACCTTTAAACGGCGCCTTTTGATTTGTGTTGCGCAAAAGCCAACTTTTAAAGACCCTTGAAACGCTATATGTCTATCTATCTGTAAGGAATAACCTGTTCATAAACTCGAATAGATGTCTTCTTACTTGCCAATATCGGCAGTCTAAGAGATGGTTGAAACGTCACTCTCCAAAACGGTAACCCAAGAATTCCCTAATGCTTTCTTTAACTTTCCATAGTCGTCTATTACAAAACTTTTCTAGTAAATTCCTTCCTCGTCTTTTGTTGTCGTCACCGCCTCTGGGTTTAAACGATCATGATCCCTCGTATGACCCAGAGAGAAAGGATAAAAGAGGCAACACAAGACGAAATGCCTGTCCTTTTTCTCATTCGGATCTCTATCTTGGTTGTTCTACATGTTTTGCATGTCTTGTTCACCTTTATCTCGTTCGTTCTCACCTCGGCTAGCAAGCTTCTCTCTCAATCTTGGACACGCACCGCCAGTTCCTCCTTCTCTTCTTTACAAACGAAGCCACCGCCGAGGCATGTCTCGCTTGTACTCGTTCCATCAGCTGATGAATCCCACAGAGAGATCATCAGGACCGAGGAAGTCATGCTGGAGAGTATTCGCAGGCTGTTGATATGGGCAGCGGCAGAAGGTGTCGAGGAATGTAGTGTGTTCGAACCTGGTCGTCAGTTGGCTCTCCTCGTTTCCTTCTTCATCTTCTCTTTCCTCCTCTCAGTCCAACCAGAGCTCATCCTTGGTCTTCCCGTCATGTCGGTTTTTAGCCAATCCTCACCTTCCTTCTATGGTAGCTTCTCTTGTCCGCATGTTGTCATGTTCACTTCCAACGTTGCCGCAAGCGACTCGGTCACCACCGCTCTCGTCCAATCCAACCAAACCCCAAGAACCGTTCGCTACTAATCCGACGCTCTCGCCTTCTCCATCCTCATCTTCATTGTCATCGTCGTCTTCAAACTCATCATCTCTTTCTCCACCGCCGTCGTCATCGTCACCTCCGCCCTCCCTGTCGTCTTCGGTATCTTCGTTATTATGCCACTCATCAACCAAAGCTGTCCTCTGGTCGAACGGCATGCTCAAACTGCAGGTCCCCTTGTCCACAGTGTCTGCCAGTTCACAATCGTCGAAAAAGACCATCAGCCTGGCTTTGTTGTCAGCCGAAAGCTCATATGATACCCTGGTGGATATATCTCGAGATCTGGCAAGAAATCCCAAAGGAAGGAAACCGCTCGACGTAAAACAACTTGATCGGCTAATTCATGGTGGGTTCAAGCTTTCCTGCTTTCCTGCCCTTCTTTGCTTCTCTTGTTCAACTCTCTCAGTAACAAGAGCCATACTACGTCAGTCAAACAAAACCGGACGGAAGTACTGACCGGTGTTTCGTTCGAATTTTTTTTTCCTCGTATAGACAAACTCCCATTTCAAACATCGCCCTCGCCCGACCTTTTATTGATTCACCGGTTGTCGAACCCTTCATTATGGGCTCGACTGGCGCTTTCGATATCTCCTTCATGGGGTGAGACCGATGGATTGAAACTTTGGAACTACCCTCCCTGGGGGCTTCGAGTGACCGAAATCTAGTATGTTCATCATATCATCTTCTACCTTCTCTCATCTGCGCATTATGTCATTCTTTTCTTTTCAAGTCCATTCTGACAACTTTGTATCTCCTTCGTTGCGTCATCCGTTGATATGAAAACCACGAATTTCTATCAAGTCAAACATCATATAGCTCAATATTCAGCTCGATAGACTTCTCAAAGCCTCCGTTCTTTGGAATACAATCGATTCGGCCGCTCGAACCGCAAGACTGGGCGCAGGCGCTCAGAGCATGGGATGGGGTTGAACAACGATTTGGGAAATAGATAGAAAATCTGGTGTGATATGTACATGCAACTTTTTGTTGACTCTGGCATTTGTAAGGAGATAAATATGCTCGAGCGAGACATGGTACTTCAAGTTCTTGAACAGCAAGAGCATCTACTGAGGCATTCCTATTTGTCTTCAACGTGACGAATCTATATGACTTGGCCGCTCCTATTGAACCCTTTTTCTGTCCGTCTTATAACAGCACACTAAAGTTATTCCGCCCGCCTTTGTCTCCCGCGAGTAATGTCTTCTTTTCCCATCCACCAATCCCTCTGTCAGCCGTCCCTGTCTTCCAAAGCCAATAACCCACACCCTTCTCGTTCTTCACTCGTTCTTTCACAAGATCGTATCCGATAGATTTCATCAGCCCGGTCAAATGGGAAGACGTCATGTACCGGCTATTGAGGACGCAAGGGGTAGGTAGAACGAGAAACAGGTAGGATGGAGGTGAGGATGGCGATGGTGGATGAAGGAAGGATCGAGTGTGTCGAAGCATGTTTCCTTTAGGAAATAAACCCCGAAAGTTCCTTTCAGTCCATCAGGTTCGCTTCTTCTGATCGTGTACCGACAACCAGATCGGAAAGACGAAGGAGATTGAAGAAAAAGAGAGAGAGAGAGAGAGAGAACGGATCACACTCACCTCGGCCTTTTGGTTCTGGCACAAAGTTCAACACGAGAGAGCACGAGACGACATCAAACAAGCCGTCTGGGCTCGTAGGCGTCGGTCGATCCATGAAGTCTTGTTGTTCAATTGCTGGGTGTCGAGAGTGAAGATCCAAAGGGAAATTATGGATCCACGGATGAGGTCCAAAATTGTCGGGTTCCAGAGCGCCAATTTCGAGTACGCTACAGAGAGTGAAGTCAAACATGATTATATCCAAATTTGGCAGATCAGCGTTGAAGACGTTGAGAAAAGAAAGATTTAGAGAAAGTCTGTCAAAGAAAGGATAAGGAAAAGAGAGAAAGAAATGACCGAACCGAAGAGGTTTTGATTTTGAACGTCCTTCGTTTGCTTTGAGTTCCTTCAGCCATCCAACAAGCACATGCGATGAATCTCCTCCGCGCTCTTTACTTTGACCTAAGGCAGATGCTTAGTTTCCCTCGCGATGAATTGTTTCGTCAGGGTTTATAGAAGATCAAGCATGTTAGTCTGACGAAAAACACAAAAAGCACAGTTTTTCAATAGTCAAGAGCCTACCTCGCTGGTACCACTCTAGCCCCCCTAAGCTCTCCACCTCTTTCTCAATCTCTCTTAGCTCATTTCTTATATTACCTACGCCTTCAGATTCTCGGCCTTTTCCTTTGCATTCACTCGATAGACCGGAAGTCGATTGGGCGGAGGCAACCTTTAGGTTCAGCTGAGCTTGCCGTTTGAGAAGGACATGGAATCTTCGAACTATCGATCATCAAAACAAACAGACCATGAGGAATAGAGATAGAGTAAACATGAGTCAAAGGCCATGTTCAGAGGACAACGGATATATCCCAAAAGCCTCGAGGTATGATGCTAGGTAGCGAAACAAGGAGCAACGTACTGAGCGTCCGAGTAGCATGGGATGAAGATCCAGCTGGAGTATTTCTTGGGGGTAAGGCAGTACTCGAAGCCGTAATAGCTGCCGTGATAGGAGCTTTCCTCTTCTTGATAATCTTCGGCATGTATACTAAAGCGAGCGGACTAGGTCTGAATCAAGAATTCAAGAAGAAGAAGGCGGAGTGAAGTGTTGATATCCTTGTCTTTTTGATTTTGGTTAGTTGGGTGAGTCACCGGCTGTCTTGAGTCACCAATATACATAATCCGAACTTGTTGAAACTTTCTACATAGTTTGAAATATAAATGAAAACTAGCAGCAGATAAAAAGGAGGATGTTTGAAGATCTGGAAGGTATAAGAGTGAGGATATGGGTAGACTGAAGTCTATATGGAAGGAAAAGAAGATGACTGAAGAAGAGGCTGAATAGGGTTCGTCAGAAGAAAAAATATGAGGAAAGATCACGAGAATAGAAGTATGAGAGCTATATTTTGGGAAATTGGTAGAAACAGGAGATTTGCTGGGAAAGGGTGAAACAGGGAACGCTTCAGATTGACTTGAAAGGATCAAGAAGCCAGTCTTGATATAGAATTTATTGAGAGGCAGGTTGATGAGCTTTGGATCCCTCTTTCAAAGCAAGAAGCTGTGGGATTGACGAGGCAAGATGCAAGTGTGGCAGTCCAGACGCATCATGATCAATGCTAAGAACTGAGTGCGCAGAGAATCCAGTGTGGAAACTAGAGACAGAGGACTGACCTGCTTCGAACGGAAAGCCTCGTAATGAGTGTGTGCGGTTGATTCAATCAGGTCTTGCAAGTGGGTTCTAAAGAACAGAGATCGAAACCTGTCTAGTAAGCATCAAGCAAGACAAAATCCTGTTCAACTTAACGAGAGGAGTTCACATACCTCGTCAAGAAATTGCGCAGGTATACAAACTCGCAATGCCTCTCATCCTCCACATTGATTACCCCATAACGGTTCTGTCGCCCTCGAACAAGTTTACCATCAATGTTCACGTTTGTCTGTGAACCAACTACGGCGAACGGAATCATGTCCTGCATCATTCATGGCCGTGCCAGAAAATTGGTAAGCATGCTAAGATGAACAACATATAACAGTGATATAAACACTTACTCGAATTCGAGCGTTCAGAATCTGCTCCTCGTCATCATGCTCGTCGGTATCGAAAGGATATAACCGGATGTTATTGTACTGAAGCTCTGCTCGGATCTAAAGTAAGGTTTGAAACGTCAATTGTATTTTTCCATCAATATTGTTGCATGCAGGAGAACATGATAAGGCCAGTCTGGAACATACTCTCGACTTGAAAGCATCTCTCTCCTCTAAAGTCAAAGTATCCGATTTGGCAATGACCGGGACCACATTTACGACCTCGGAAAGTTTCTTCATCACGATGGTGTCAATCTAAATTGTAAGAGAAAGATCAGGTTGCATATATGCATCCAATCAGTTTCCTTTACAGAGAACTGTTTGATTCGGAATAAATGAGACGCTCAGACGTACAGGTTTGAGGCCATGACCTGTCGGGTTGATGAAATACAGACAGCAGTGAATCCTGGTATCAGGAATAAACTTTTCTCGCATGGCAGTAAGCTCCTTGCGAAGGTAGGCCGAGTGCTGATCTTTGATCTGGTTCGACGCGAAAAAGTGACATATTGAGAGCCTGAAGACAGATTTCTCTTACAAAGAAGAGTGAGAAAAGAAGAAAACATACGTATTTAACTATAGGATCCCAGCTTTCAGATCAAGACAGAAAACCAGAAATGCGGTCAGCACATCGACAGAATGAGAACACAGGGCCATGGACCTACCAAGCGTCGTTGTTAATCTGATCTCCGAATCCAGGGGTATCGACGATGTTGAGCCTGAGACGAACTCCATTCTCCGAGATGACTGTTCAAGAAAGAAAGCTTCTAAGGTAAGTTGTGAAAATTCTAAAAGCAAGACAGTGTGCCTCTCGGCCCTGACAAATTCCATCCATCGAATCTGGTCGAAACAAGCGATCAACTCACGATGACTATCAGCAAGAATCTCTGTGGTCTGTCTGATCGGAGCGTCCGACTCAAATCGGCCCTTAGAGTCGACGAGGTGCGAAGAAAAGAGCGTGTTGACCAAGGTAGACTTCCCTAGCCCAGTTTGCCCTGAGATGAAGGACGAGTATATGCGCATAGTAGTGAGCTCTGCAGTCCCTTGCTCATCTGATATGTTACGGCTCTTGCAGCGTGATCTGCAAGAGAGATGAGATGTGACGTACCAACAACCATAACATTGAATTGGAAACCCCGCTTGAGAAGCTTGTGTTCGATTTGTTGGGTGATGCCTGTTTCATCGAACGGCAAGAAGCAAGCGAGAAATAAAGTGATGGGAAGTAAACGGCGGAGAACATGAGCGCACTGTCCTGTCCGAAGCAAGGTACATCGTCTTAGATGATGCTGGTCAACTGACTATCAAATCCGACATAAGATCCCAAGGTGGGTTGATGAATAGCTGTGTCTGCCATGTTATCAAACGAATCGAGGATGATAAAAAGTGTTCTTGAGGTGAAGAGATGGAGAAGGGATGGCTGGAATGAAGGAGACGTCGAAGCTGAAGGCGAGGAACATGAACGAGACAGGAGGACAAACAACGGGGAAATGCTGATTAGGTAATCCTACCTACTTAGTCAATTTATCTTACCTTAGATGGATTCAAATATATCCGGCTCCATTACGTCCGGTCATAGCCGGCGAGAACGTGAGAGGGAGCAGGTAGACATTTCCACTTCGTCCTTCGTTGCACTCGCCCTCTCCTCCAGATTATTACTGTACTTCATCATCGTCATCGTCATCATCCATCGTCTTTACAAACATCAGACACACCGAGTGTGAGACTACAGAATTCCGTTCAGATCAATGTCTGGTGCAGTACTATCTGAACTGGCTGTTCAGCATGTCCCTTCGTTTGTACTGCAACATGCCCTTGTTCTCCAGTCGTCTCCCGTCCGAAGGAGAGTCTACCTTGCTTTCTTAATCTCTTTGCTCTTGGCTCGATCAGCAGCTATCAAGAGCCCGTGGGCAGAATCGGATGAGAAACGTAGAGAGAGAAAGCGGCTGGAAAATCTAACACCGTTGACAACACCTCAGTGCGTAGACGCTTTCACAATCTTGAGTCTTGCTTCACCGCTCGACCAGACACACTTCGATCACCTGCTTATCCTTTGTTGCTTGCTCTCGGATGGTGTTTGGTGATCGAATATATGACCACGTATCAAAGGTTTGAGAAAGAGAGTGCAGACTTGGTAAGTTTGACGTCTTTTAATCGAGGTGTTCACTATTGAATCACGACAGCTCATCATCCGTTCTGTATATCTAGTTCATTCGATCTACCGATGGGCAGTCTCGGACGCTTCTAGTTCCTTTTAAAGGTCGTGTCTCCAAGGTGGTAATCCGGCCGATCTCTGAAAAAACATTCGCAGCACATGTCAAGCATTTCGAGCCACTGCCACCCAATACTAAACTTGGCGTTAACGCATCGTTTCTCAAACAACTACGAGCAGTAATGAAAATTCTGGTTCCTCGGTTCGTTCGTTTTTCTCAAAGTCGGTCAATGTACTCATTTAATGAACAAACTAAACTTTCTTCTTTCCCCCAGATTTCGCTGCAGAGAGACTTTTATGCTCATCCTACACTCCTGGTTCCTGATCCAAAGAACATTGTTGAGCGTTGTCGGAGCCAGATTAGATGGAAGAATCGTGAGGGATTTGATCAGCGCCGACAAGAAAGGTTTTTTGAATGGTATAATGTTGTGGTTTGCGCTGGCTCTACCTAGTACATGTATGTCTCCTTCTTCTCTGTTCTTACGTATCTTGCAACGATATACAGTGCTAAGGACTACAAGATGATGTCGTGCATGTCTACTCAGATACAAACGCTATGGTCAGTTCTTTCCTTTTGCGCAAGAAATTTGATACTCTCTTGAGTTATCATCTGTTCATGCTGCTTGGTTTCGTTTAGATTCATTACCTGCAAAGCAAACTTGCCTTAGCGTTCCGGACAAGGCTTACCCGATACGTCCACGATCTTTATCTAAACGACAAACAAAACTACTATAAATTTTGCATGGGTCTAGGTATACCACCTGGAACAGATTCATCAATTGACATCAACGTCAATAAAGAAAGAATACTTCCAGGTCGAAAAAGAAAGCTTCTTGAAGAAAGTAGCGTTGAGAGTGGAGGAGGAGCGGATCAGTTCATCACCACAGACGTCGCCATGTTTTGTGACACGTTAGCAGCCTTGTACGGGAATGTCTGCAAGCCGGTTCGACCTGACCCTCATTTCCTCTAATTTCGGTGTTTGTCTGAGCGTATGAGGCAGGAGCTGATCCTCATTCCATGCATTGAACGCATGTTTAGATGCTCGACCTGATCATCTTCACAGCTCAGTTATCATCGTCTCTGGGCCCATACGGAACGATTGGTCTATTTGCGTATGTTCTTGCTCTGATAACAGTCTTTCATACAACGAAGGATATCCTAACCATTTCATTGACGTATCATTACCGAATCCTATACCCTCGTTGTAATTCAAATTTCTCAGAAACTACGGGTTTACCGCTTGGATTCTCCGAAGTGTGAGCCCAGCATTTGGGAAGCTGGCTGCAATCCAGGCTAGACTCGAGGGAGAGTACCGACAGGGTGTAGGCAGAATTGGTAGAGAAGCCGAAGAGATCGCGTAAGTATCTCCCTTTCTCTTGAATTGAGAGGCTTGGTTGACCAACACAAATACCTCGATCGTCATGCGATAAAGTTTCTACCAGGGTGGTCGTACAGAGCATGCGATTCTGTGGAAGGCCTACCTAAAGTTGATGAAGCATTGCAATAACATATCAAAGATTAGGATTGCGTATGGAATGACTGAGGACTTGTATGTTCATCTATTTTTGCTTTTGAGACTTAGGAGCATACCCGTTTCGCTGATTATCAAAATTTGATCGATTGTCGGATTATATTCGATGGCTGGAATCTCTAGCGTTATCAAGTATCTATGGAGGTTAGTCGGCTGCTGTTGAATATGATAGACATGTCTATCTATGAACACGACACTGATGGTCAACCAATACTTTTCTATCGGCAGCGCTGGTAAGATTTAACTCCTTTTCTTACTGAAATAGTGTCTCGTACTGAAGAATGCTTCGTGGTAAACACAATCTAGCCGGATACAGCCTTATGTCCATCCCAATCTTTTTGGGCAAGAAATCTTTGAAATTGGTTCAAGATAATATCGAAGTAATCGAAGAGAATGAGCAGGTGGCCAGTAGAACCGAGGGTAAGTGGTTTTTATTGTTTGTCTGGCCATGTTAATAAACCAACATGCTTCGCGCGGCCAATATATGCAATCCATGGCTTATTCAAATCCTTGTACTCGGACGCTAAGGTTACATCTCAAATCGAAGGCTATTAATCTCGCTAGCGGATGCAGGTGGAAGGTTCGTCTTCCTGATTTACGATCTAAACAGCGCAGCTCAGTCGTTCTTACTTCTGTCTGATGTACACACTCAATTGGAAACAGGCTGATGTTGAGTTACAAGGACATTGCTCAGCTCTCAGGGTACACCAATCGGGTGTATACCTTAATTTCCTGTCCGTGTTTGTCGTTTCGTTCTCTTCGGTTGATTACCACAACTGATTTTTGGGTTGACGCATTTGAAAATGCTTCAATCGGTGCTTCAAGCTTTGCATGCTCTCAATAATAAGGACTATCCTGTGAATTACAGACCCTCAGCTTTAGCAGATGTCGAGCCGTTCTATGATTTAGCTGGCGCATCAGGAACAGTACAAGAAGGAGCGGATAGAGTGGAACTGATAAATGTGCCGGTGGTGGCGCCTGCAGGGGGATCTGAAGGAGCTAGAAGAGGAGGCGAAGAGCTAATAAGAAGTTTGAGTTTGAGAGTAGAGGTAACTCAGGCCCAGTTTACCTGCCTTCTCCTTTTCCAAAGACATCTTATTATGACGTACAGTGGGTCTGATACGGATCTTTACCTTTCTATGTCTAGCGAGGAAATCATTTGTTGATTGTTGGACGTGAGTGTTTTCTTACATCTCTCAGTTTAACGTCTTCTATCGTGAACACTATAAGATCGTCTGCTCATCACCCCGAATCTCTTGGGCTGCACGAATCACAGCTAATGGAGTAGGAAAGTCATCCATCGCCCGAATCATCGGAAAGATATGGCCAGTTTGGTCCGGTACTCTCGTCAGACCTTCAAAGGAGGATATCTTCTTTGTTCCTCAAAAGCAAGCTCTTTCATCATTTCCTGTTTCTTCCATCTACGCGGTATCTTATTGAAATCCAAATTTATAAACAACAGACCTTATTTAAGCCTGGGCTCACTCCGAGATCAAGTGCGCTCTAATAAATAGGTAGATTCACTATCAAAATATGGCTGCTGATAAGTTTAATTTTTCTGTCGAAACCAACAGATCATATACCCAGATTCATATGCAGATATGAAAGCGGCCGGTCGTGAGTTTTCGTTTCTTCTCGAAATTCATTTCAAGAATTCACGAATAAACTGTATTACGCTCTATACCTTGATGGCTTCTCAGGAACTGATGCGGAGCTGATGGTGAGCCCTCTCTCATTACCAACATCATGGATCAGTGCTGACAATCAGGGCTATGGGTCTAATCGTCTTTCGATATATAGAGTATTCTTGAGGCTGTCCATCTGGCGTATATTCCAGCCAGAGAAGGAGGTTGGGAGACAAGAAAAGAATGGAAAGATGTGCTATCTGGAGGAGAGAAGCAACGTGTTGGATTTGCTAGAGTTTTGTGAGTTCACGACACCCCTATGGTATTCTGCGGATCTGATTCTTTTCCTGAAATATGAGCTGACCACAGGATGCAAATATATTATATTTAACGACAAAGCTATCACAAACCTTCTTTTGTGAGTACGATCAATTGCGACTGAACTTGCTATCGAATACACCTCGAAATAATGGTGATTTCTTCTTTCAGGTCGTTCTAGATGACTGTTCCTCCGCCGTGTCAACTGATGTTGAAGGTTTGATGTAGTATGTCCTTTATTTTTTCGGCAGTGTAAACAAAGACACGCTCCTTCTCTTGTCTTAAGGTCATCGAACCAGAGCTTTCACTGATTAGTTGTCTCGCCTCAAAAGTCAACATGCAAAAGATATGGGAATCACATTGATAACAATCTCGTAAGAAGATCTTTCTTTTCCATCCTGCCGGACCCACATTTTGTCTACTAATTGTTACATTTCCCTTTTTCGCTGGGTACTTCCCACTGTCCGACTCTCCAATTCTCGTTTTTGGAAACTGGCCAGCCATCGACCATCATTGATGAAATACCATCAGATTCTTCTGCGACTGACAGGTTCTGCCGGTGCGGCTGATGGATACCCTCCTTGGGAACTCAGCAAGTTAGGAACCGAAGAGGAACAGCAGGGTTTGGAGGTTGAGATTCAGAGCATTAGAGATAACCTTAAGGATGTTGATAATTGGAAAACGGTTCGTCCTCCTTTCTCTCTTCTTCTTCATTGTTTTCTCTTTCATCTGAGAAAGGAACAAAAACTAAGTGAGAGCTCTCTTCTTCTATTGCTCTCGAAACAACAGAGATTGGAAGAGATCAAGCGTCAACTAAGCGCCACGACGCCATTATCTCCTCAAGTTTGAACCTCAAATCATGATTGTGCTTTTCCCCCTTTTTTTTTTTTAATTCTCTTCGCTCTTTTCACTCTTAAATATCTCCTTGATTGACAAGACAATTGTCGCCGTGTGGTCCGAGTCATTATGTATGACTGAGAGTCGATTGTAAACGTTGTATCTTCCGTTCCAGTATCATTCCTGTTGTATGTTTCTTGTATTGTTCATGTAACTTCTTACTCTCTTCCTTTTCCTCTGTGTTGATCTCTCTGCCTTTTGCTTTCTTACACCTTCTCCACCTTGTAATGACGCTGAGTCCGAAGCTTCTCCATCCATGACTAAATCCTGAACATTGAGACTGGATCGATTTATTTAGTAAGAAGAAACAATGCTTGGATACATGGGCACAAGTGTGTGCATTGGTAAACCAAGATATAAATACGAAAAGCGAACGAAAAGAGATTGTGAAGAGAGAGCCGAAAATCAGAGAAAACGAGATCCGGCTCAATCGGAATAACGAAAAAAAGAAAGAGGAAGAGGAAGAGACATTATTGTGAGAAACAGCAGATCAAAATGTTTGTTATTCGCTCAGAGGATACCTTGCAGGTTGAATCCAAGACCAGGCCCTTTTTTGTTCATACTACCATACTCGTAGGTTCTTCCTTTCTCAAACGGCCTAGGCGGTGGGAAGTCCATCGAGGTAGGGAACCTGAGGTGACCGACTTGAGCAGGGGGCGAAACCGGCCTGGTAACTGAAGACGTAGGTTTTGCGGCAGAGTAATTAGAGTTCTGAATTGGAGGGGCGAGAGGAGTGATAGGTGCTGTCGCCGTAGGGATTGGTCTAGCGGGGGCAGAAGGAGCAAGGGGAGTGAACGAAGGTAAAGTTTGTGCGGCTGGGCTGGGACCTGGGGGAGGAGGAGGAGGAGGAGGAGGAG
>MVAH01000111.1:0-58622 GCA_014825575.1 Phaffia australis
GGAGGAACCGAGAGTAAGCAGCTATGACGTGCGCACGCATGTAATAAATAGGAGAGAAAGCAAGTGAACAGACCAAGCAGCGACAATACTACCGGAATACCAGAGAGCATTGTAAAGCGAAGTCATAGCTGCTCTTTGCGTCGGGTAGGCAAGCTCTAGAAAGAAAGAAAGAAAAGTTAAAGAACCGATTACGTGTCAGACAAAGATTGTGATGACGACAGATAAAAAGAGGACCTGGAAAGATCGAGGGAGCGAACCAGTAATAAGAATGGGAGCAGCATTACTGGCAAAAGTCAAGCCGAAACCGAGAATTCCTCTAGAGGCGATGAACACACCGAGTGTGTTCTATATGATAGTTTGATAGAGATAGAGCGACAGACAGATCAGACAGTGTTTCTCTTCTTTGTCAGACGAGTTGTTTGAGCGACTTACACTCGAAGCCTGCATTGCACTGTAGAGTTTAGCGAACAGTGTGTATCAGTATCTGCTATTGCGCGAAGAGCGAGAACTTTGGTTTGACACTATCTGACGTACACTCCGACCAGCATGATGACGGCTGGAAGGAGGGAATAGAAGTGTCAGCTAGTGAACGATGTGAACGAATCGATAGATCAGAACCAAGAGACTCACACCCAACAAAGATACCAGCTCGCCTTCCCAATCGATCAGTCTACAAAAGAAGAATATAGGAAGAGACGAAAAGAGAAAGATAGAAGAGACAAAAACAAAACAAAACGAAACAAGAAACAAAGAGAGTCAGACAAACGTCTAGTATATTCCTGAGACGGCAGAGAAGTAGCAGATAAGATTAAGACCCACGATAAGAGGAGCAAAGGGAAGTGCGGCAAGCATTCCAATGTTTTGAACAGCATTCAGCAAACCCAAAGTTCCTCCCTGTGGGCTTAAAGTGCGGAGAAAGAACAGAGATACTCAGGTTTCAGTCTCGTGGTCATGTGGAGAACAACCAGGTCCTGTAAGGATAGAACTAACTTGTGAAACTTGTTCTTCCAGTTATCCAACACTTGCAACCCATTCATCATCGAACCGTCGTAACCACTTTTAGAACACGGCAAAGAAGGGGCAAAGGAAAGAGACAAAGACAAAGACCGATGGAAAAAAGAGGTCAGGTCTGACTCGAATGATCAGGAAGAAGTTCTCCAGGAGGTCAAGGCTCACTTTGTCGAAGAGGTGATGAGAGCAAGAATGAGAAGCAAGTTGATTGCTCTGATTCCTAATGGGATGAACGGAAAGAGAGGTCACGAACATGAGCACCGTTCTCGTACAAAGTCATCGACAGAATACAACACAGATGACGGTACGTACCGCTGTGCGACCACCATTTCTGTCGGTAGACGAATGGCTGTCGGAGCGAGAGAGAGAGAAAAAGATGAGATGGAAAAACAAAATCATATCAACATCACCGTCATTGAACACTCGTCGGTTAATGCAAACATGATCGGATCCGTATATCTTATGACGTATACATGTATATATGTGTGTGTGTGTGTGTTTGTATATGTATATGCGCGAGAAGAGCCGTACTTCTACCTCTTTAGGAAAGGTTCCTCCGGAGGTTGCGCCAGCTGCGGCCGTGGGAGACATGTCAAGGTATCGGATATAGCTTTAGGATCAGGAAGAGATGAATGGCGATAGTGGAGAAGAGAGTGAGAACAGATTCTACACCAAGAATGAACTGTGAGACTCAAAGACGAACGACAGAAATCCTGTTCGTCAACCGATGGTCAACATGTTCTTATACCAAGCACTTCTTTTAGTTTTCCCGAGAGCAGGGAAGCGCCCGTCTAATCGGGAACGCTGTCAGATCAACACTTCGTTCGGACATGGTAGAAGAAGAGGAGGCGCGGAGAAATGCTCTTGAACCAATCACGTGGGAAGACAGACCAACAAAGGAAACATAAAGCCATACGTAGATGAAGCATAAAGCAAGCATAAAGATCTGAGAGGTGATGACTGTTTGGGGTTTAGGTCACCGTTATCATCAGGTCGTCAGGTGATCAGATAAATTTAGTCAGGTTTCTGGATGGGAAGGATTGTAGCGGAAGGAAAAGATAGATCCATTTGGAAAGACTTGGAAGGACTTGGAAAGCGAAACAGAGATACATTTGGAGAGCATGGGGAGAGCATGGAAGGATCTTCTCATGGGGATCTATAGAGTACGGTTGATTCACCGAGTGCAAGAACCGTTTGTGTTCAACACGGATGTAAGCTTAGGAGATACATTCATCAGATCGAGGGAGTCATATCCCGTTCTTGCTTTGTTTTCCCTCCCTTTTTTTTTTTCTTTCTTTTTTTTTTTCTTTTTTTTTTTAAAATCTAAAATAATGAAAAGAAACGTCTATAGCGAGAACTCAAAACATCTGTTCCCTACTCTCTGCCAGAAAAACAGCCCAGCGATACAAGGAGACGCATGTTGTCATGTTTGCACAAAGCGTGTTGAACACAACGTGAAAAAGCTACAGTACGAGAAAATATAGAACCGAGATCATGAATCAACAGAGAGGCCAAAAGCATGGGAAGGATACAAGCGGCAGTGGACGAGGCTCTGATAGCTATTCGGTACACTGTTGCAACTAGGAGGTTAAAAGAACAGGAAGAAGAGATAGAAAGAGTAAAATATATATGTGAGAAATAACGATAAAGTACTGAATGTGTCGAGGAGAAAGCTATCCAAACCCGTTCATAGTGCTCAGTCTCAGCCTCATCCTTCTTTTCGATCGAGCTCGAATGGTGCAAGTTAGTGCGATCGTTGACCAGCGTGCTGGCGATCGTAGCGATTTCCTCGACAGTCTCTAGAAGAGTTATACCTCACGTACACAGCGCGCGAGAACGATGGCCGCGGAGAAGAAGCAAATTCTCCGTCGAACAGGACATCGGTCTACACAGAGAACATGAAACTGTCAGCCAGCGAACGATGTGAACGAATCGATAGATTAGACTCACATCCGACAAGGATACCAGCTCGCCTTTCCAGGTTATCGGTCTATGATGAGAAGACAATAAGAGAGGACTAGTTGATTGATTGACGTCGGTACGAAAGTCTCACAGTTGCATACAGAAGGCCATGAAGAACAGAAAGACATAGTATGAACGTTCGACCATCTTATGTATCATACACGTCTATCTGTGTGTGTGTGTGTGTGTGTGTGTGCTTAAGCGTTTCTCTGGCGAACGGTAAGGAAATAGCAAGAAAAGCTCGGTAGATGAATTAACGATTATCTCAATCTTTGACCATCATCAGAAAAGCAAGATCAAAATCATTGCATTGTCCAGTCTCCAAACACACCTCGCCCAAACTTCAACCAGCTTATACTTCCTCCACCATCGACCACGGCCAAAACGAACGCCTTGTCGCCCTGTTTAAGTGAAGGGAACGCGTTCGTCAACATCCCTCTCGCCTTGACCTCGGTCCGGACCGGGTTTGACAGTCCAACAGAGATCGCAAGTTTTGAGAGGAACGTCGGTTCTTCCACCAATCCATCATCAGCACGGACAGGACGAGGATTTCGAGGCGGATACCGAAGTTTTGGAGGACCGAGGAGAGGTAGAGTCGAAAAGATTTCTTGGAATGCATCGTGTGTGGGCAGGGGAAGCGTTTGAGCGCTATGTTGGCAGACACAGGTTACCGCAAAAAGGAGAAACAAAGGATAGAGCCGGTTTGAGTCAGCATGGTGCATAGGCACGAGTTTCATACAGAACCGTAAGCGGAATGACATACTCGATCACACCAATCTTAAAGTCCGGTTCCCCGGGCTCTCGTTTCTTGTACTGTCCTGAGGGTTTCCACACATGATAATACACATCATACGGATTTGGCGCTTGCAATCCGAGATCAGCTGTGGATTCTGCAAGCTTTCCTCCTGATGTAACTGCTCTTTGTTTCCGAGGAGCGGAGAATATTCGGAGATGAGAGAATATGTCGGCTATGGAAGGCATCAAGCAAATGTTTAGGGGAACGCAAGAAGGAATCGAGCGAGGTGTATTAGAAGGTCCAGAGTCAGCGTCTCTAATAAAAGCTATGTTGCTTTGCTCACGCGGACAAGACATCCCTTAGATTCAAACGGACATATTGCTTACAGTAAAACTCAAACCGGCCGGTCGATCGCTGTTCGATCAACGGCTTCCATCTATCTTCTTCCTCTAACCTTTTCTCTCGTAGCCTACCTATCCTCATATGGAACGTATTCCATAATCTGCACAGTTGATTCCATACCGATCCTGCCATCGATCGGATGAATGAAAGACCGAGACCGACCTGATGAATCGCTCGACGAGACAGGCTTGGAGGAATTACCGGTGGGACGTATGCTGGCGGAGGAAGTAAGTGAGGAGGCATATGTTGAGGTGCTCGATGAACGACGTAACCTAATCGTTTCAAGCTCGCATATACCTTAAGTTCCAGGCAAGAGTGAACAGAATCAGACATTTCCTTGTCCACAGACGAAGAAGACATATTAAAGCAAGAGGAACACGGAAAACAGTACAAAGAAGAAGGCTCCTCACATTATACCGTCCTTCCGTGACGTCTTGACCCCAAAGAGCCCAACCTTCCTGAACAGTCATCCTTCTCGCTCCTAACTCTGTGAAAACCTCTTCTACCAGACCAATCCCGTTTCTTTTGGCTAAATCACGTTCCTTTGCTCTCTCCTCCGCGTTAGACGGGATATCACCTCTCCATATAAACAGTGAGCCTCGTTCAAGAAGGTATAGAGCCTCTTCAGGTAAGAGTACAGTCTGTGCTGGAGGTTTCACTTCGGATCCCAAAGGCTTCGGAGGACGATAGGTGTGACCGAGAGTGTTGAAGTGGTTGCCGCGAATCAAAATCGTGTACGGCAACGGCTTAGGATCCGAAGCAGTCGGCAATGGTAGATGAGCATGAGATATTGTTTTGCTGAAGGCAACAAACGATAAAGCAAAAGAAAAGAAGGCGGCCGCATTAGAGATCAAAAATTGGGGGAAGAGCGTGATACGAAGAAGGATCAGATAGGAAAGATTATGACGGGTTCACATACTTTGCACCTCCTCGCACACCTCGAAGAGCGGCAAACATCGCTCCTCTGGACTCTCTAAGCGCTCTCTCTTGAATATTCACTCCAAGCTCCAAAGGTTCAAAATCCTTTTCACCTCGCTTCGGGATGAATATCTCATTCTTTCTGGGCGTTGTCGAATGTCCAACAAACAGCAGGAAGGTTCATTCCGTTTCAAACCAGGAAAGAAATCATCAAGTATGAATATCTAGATGCCCAAACATAAATCTAGTCATTGGACAACTACCGAAACAAAAAAGAGAGAAGGACAGACTTATTGATCTTGCTAAGCAATCGATAATCAAGCCCTCGGTCTTCTCCAACAGCCTCTTCATCATCCTCTTCATCCTCGACTTGGCCATCAGTTGGCTTCGACGTCCTCGTTGGCAAAGTCGAAGGATCCATCTCGGTGTCTTGATTCGCCGGAGAGTCTTCCATCATATATGTCTCGTTCGGTAGAGGTACTGATACTATATATCCGTAGATCTGTTTATACGTATGTAGGTCTGATATTCCTCTAGCTTTCTTTCAAAGTATGTATATGAGTGTTCATCTTAGGGTTGAACCTAGAGAATTTCGGAATCGACCACGTGATCAAAACTGCTGTGCTTGCGCACACGTTCCCACCTGCTAGGAAGAAACAGCAAGACATACACTGAACAAGAGAGAAATTAATATATATATATATATATATATATATAAGTGTGTGTGTGTGTGTGTGTGTGTGTGTGTGTGTGTGTGTGTGTTCTTTTTGTGTTTTGTATGTCTTTCAGGATTAATTAGGTGGAGGAAGATGGATGTCAAGTAAATGACATAATGTACAAAACATAAATACATGATTTCACGTTCAAGGTGCAGCCGGTACAGTCGGAGGAGCAGTCGGATCTTCTGGTTTAGGTAACCTGAGCATAGGAAGGCCGATTGATCAGGTCGGACAATGTTTAGCATGTGCCGAGGCCACGAACGAACAAGTCTGAATGAAGAAGGCGGATACGCACGGAACAACAAACGTCTTCGGAAACCAACCGACCCTTCCATCTCTCGTCCGACCTCTCCACCAATCCCCTTCACCTCCCCCTTCTGCCGATGACTTCTTCAATCTGTCCAGAACAGCCACGATCTCTCCTTGCTCTAACGCCAACTCGAGTGCGTCTTTTGGCTCAAACTTAAACGACGCTCTCGCGAACGTTAAACTTGTTGGTATAGGTTCACTGCCTTCACCCGGCAGGCCTTGGCCATTCATTCCTTGATGGGACCCTGGCGGGAGGACTTTTGAGAGATGGTTGATCAATCTTGACATGAAAAATGGTAGGCCGATGGCAGTCAATAGGAAAAAGACTAGCGGCTTAGCCGATGGTTTCGGCGTTGGCAGACCAGAAGGTCTACCTCTTTCTGACGATGGCCCAATCTGAGCCAGCGAGGCAAACTCCTCACCCCATTCCAGCGAACCAGGCATACCTGAAAGCGAACGATTCTTCCCGCGTTTCAAAAAGTCGAGCATACCTCTTCCCCAGCGGAGCACGCTGAACACGCCAAGGATTTGGCCCAAGTACAGTTTGGCCGAGCCGAGTTGATCAGCCACACCAGCGAGGGCAAAGAATGAAGAGTGGGTAGCCATATACGTTGATTCGAGTAGCTGAGCGAGCGAGGTGATACTGGTAATGAAACCTTCGAGGATGGAGAATGCGGGGGTTGTCTGCATGGCGAGTTGGGATGTAAATGAAACTGGCATGCCCTGCGTTGGTCGATTCGAAGGTGACGAAGGGCCATGGAATATATTTCAAGAATGAGATTCTTCCTTGCAAGAGGGCATTGTTCTGATAGAAACATGGTTGAAGTACTCACATCTTGCCCTGGCATTCCCATCGGTCCATAGGCTCCCGTACCGCCCATTCCACCATAACCACCTCCCATACCCCCATAACCACCGTAGCCACCGTAAGAATTGCCGTACGAGTTTCCGTATCCTCCACCGAACCGGGAGTAAGCTTAGTCAAGTATTAGAATACATCGTAGATGTTTAAATCGTCTGAGCTTCTCTAGTAAAGATAACAACTGGAAGAAAACATTCAGGAGAATGAGATGTTACTTACGAGACGAGTAGCTATTTCCGTAGGAGGACATACCCCCGTACGAGCCACTTAATGCACCATAACCCGATTGGCCGTACGCAGATGCATATCCAGTCTGACCCATTCTATTATATGGAGATAGAGCCGAATTCTGGTTGAGTGAGACTAGATCCAGTAGAAACAACATACATTAATGAAATACCATTATGGTGTTTGTAGCATATCCAAGCGAATGAAGGAAATGGCACTTACCGACGGTGTCTGCCGATGAGATCTCTGCTGGCCGATTAGGTATCTCAGGCGACATGGATGTTGTCAATTGAAATTGCGGCTGTTGCTGCTCTTGTTGCTGCTGCTGCTGCTGTGCAGGTTGCTCCCAAGGCTTAGGAGGAGCTACCGTTGTCATCCTGGAGATTCAAGTGCTGATGGGTTTGGGTCAAGAGCAGTGGGAAGGCGACCTGGTAGGTAAAGGCGAGACCGGCAAACACGAAAGCCGAGAGTCAACCGCTTAGTCAGCGATAATGTAACCTTCATTCGTAACCCGTATCACATACTCTTGGCATCGTCGTAATCATATGAATTCACGTGGCAAATGCCTCTAGTGTTGTTCCTCCTCGGGCTGATTTTTCTTTCTTCCTTCTTTCTTCTACTTTTAACAATCGGTTTTCTATCTTCATATACTTACCTACACTCATTTATATCCCTTTCCTTCCATCCCTTACCTTTCCAAGATGATCTCCTCAGCTTCTGTATTTGTTGCGCTCACCCTCGCTCTTTCCTTGACTGCCAAGGCCCAATCAATCTCTATCCCTGCTGGCGCTTCCCTTCCTGCCGCATGCACCTCCAACTGCACTCAGACGTAAGTGTGCATGAACCTTCGTATGAGGAATTCGAATGATACCTCTCCCACAGAACCGAGGGGAAGACATGTCATCGTACTCATGAGCTGCTCTTGTTATCGATGTCTAAATCTTTTCCCTACATCATAATAGCTTATCCATCATCGAGACTTGTGAGACCAAGGTGTGTCCAGCCACTTTTCTTTGTTTGTTTATTTCCATCTTGTTCCGCCCGCTCTTCTTCACATAAGAGCTGTTTTTAATCGAGTGATTGATTAAATTTGATATCTTCATCCTATAGTACGCCGCTACCAACCAAACTGTTGCCTGTGTTTGTAACGGTTCGTACATCACGCCTGAATTTCTAAAGAAATGAGATCGAGAAGCACTAGATATACAGATTATCATATATCTTAACTAAACATGAACCTTCCACCTTCTCTGGAAATCTGTGCGCTCCTCGAATTTGACGTTATCATCAGGCTTGCCGTCCGACTTGGCTTCTTGCGCTACCTGCCTCAACTCCAACGGCGAAACCGATATTGCCACTCAGCTCGCTCAACTCGGAACCACTTGCCCTACCGATCTTGCTGTGAGCTCCAATATCTTACTAGATCAGCCAACATTGTATACACACTAGATATTACTGTTCTGATCAACTCTCTCAAACCACGTGCTCTCCATATTATTTAGGACTGCACTTTCGAATGTACGTCTGGTTAAATATCTATATGTGTCGAGAATGAGAGAGGGCTAAGACTATGAAACTCGTACTGCGAATGGATGCTTAGGTGGCTTCACGGCTTGCGCTTCCACCGACCAGACCTGCATGTGTACCACCTCATACCTTCAAGATGTCCTCAACTGTGCTGGCTGCAGTTCTGCTAAGGGGTTGAACGGAACCGTTTCGCTCGATCAGTACAAGGTAAGAAGGCCTCTCTGTGTTCACTGGGTCTTTCCTCTCATGCCTTTTTCGGGTCTTGAACAGCGAGATCCATGTTGAGCATCTAAATTAACGCGTGGTATGATCGTCATTGCATCTCCTCATCTTCTGCTTATAGACTTTGGCCGAGAGTTGCCTCGCTGCAGGACTTACCTCGGTTCCCACCACCACTGAGGACCTCCCCAGCCCTAGCGGAACTACTACCGAGGAGGGCTCCTCTGCTGCTGTCGCGTCCACTGCCGTGTCCTCTGCTGTTGCGGCTGGTTAGTCTAACATCAGATCTTGGAGTTTGTGACTTCTGTCCTTCGTGGGTTTGAACTGATCCTTGTTTCTACAAACTCTACTTTTCCTCTATAGTCACTTCTGCCGCCGCTGCTTCTAGCACTGCTGCTGTCGCTGCTGGTTCAACCACTGCTGCTGTCGCCGCCGGTTCTACCACTGCTTCCCACGCTGCCTCTTCTGCTGCTGCTTCTGCTGCTTCATCCGCCTCTGCTGCTGCTTCGTCAGCCAAAACTTCGTCAGGGTCCAGCCGGTTGACGATCGGAGCTGCCGCTGTCCCTGCTATCCTCCTCCTCGGGGCCGTGCTTCTTTAAGTTGCATCTCTTGAGTAAATAGAAGACGCTTTAATTCGGAGTGAACGTTTTGAAGACACCACTACGTGTCTGCAAACCCTTGTTCCATCTTGTTCTCGTTGATAACACAATCCTTTCATTTTTCTTTCTCTTCTTGTTTCCAAATATCTAGCTTTGATCTCATCTCTTTGCCTTTCCTAATCTTTCCCGGGCATCTAAGCATCGTCTTCACTCGAAACATGAATTCTTCTTCTTCTGCCAGTAGACTGAACTGGATGACTAAACACTGTCTTTTCATTTGGCGGAGAACTGACAAAAATCATCAGCAGTCTATCCTCCTTGTACTCTTGATCAGCCGATACACTACATCGATCACATGCGATATACAGTTCAGAAATCAGATTTAAACCACGTGGCAAGAATTTTACCGAGGTTTCTCCGACCGGCTGGTTTGCGATCAATATGCCGATTAAAATGCCGAGCCGTGTGGTCGGCCGTTCCCTCTTAATCTGTTTATCTATAGAGGGATGAATAGAGAAAATACCATCTCTCTTGACCATCTCTCAAGATCCTCTCTGAAGTCTTGTTCTAACAGTTTTAAATCGAAAAGTTAGCAGGAAACACTCTTATGATGGGTACGTGTTATCGTTCTCATTTAGGGTCAACCCATAGCTTTTCACAAAGCATCTATTCCAAAGAGGTTTAGCAAGCTGATCATCTACAATTCTTTTCTTTGACATAGTACTGGATATCGAAGAAACTCTAGCGGAGCTTACATTAGTCGAGAAGGTACCCCTCACTGTTTGAGTTTATCTGCACATAACCATAACATGCTGGACTGACCGAAGAAACCGACTCTATCGATCCCAATCTTCTAGATCAAGTTTCTGTCTGGAAGTGATTTCTGGCATACGCATAGAGTCGATCGGCTCGGGATCCCCGCCGTCCGAGTGAGTCCTACGCAAGAGATCTATCTCTTTCTCCTCTATCTAGCGCGGAAGGTGACACTTCATCTGACAATAGACTGTGTGTTCATATGGTGGTTCGGTTTTGACAATCAGATGTCGGATGGACCGAACGGCGTTCGAGGGACTCGATGTGAGTTCAACCAGCAATGATTCTCACAGACGCAGAAAGCCAGAATGTTTGGTTTGTCACAATCCAACTGACCGTCCTGTCTTTGTTCGATCTTGATTCAAGTCTTCAACGGTACACCTTCGTCTTGCTTTCCTTGCTCTACAGGTGTTGGGTCTTCCTGGGACATTGACCTTATTAAAGAGATCGGTCAAGCTCTGGGTATTGAATGCAAGGAAAAAGGTTTGTCTGGATTAGGTTATTTTGATCGAGGTGTTTGAATGATAGCTCATTCATGATGATACGCACTGCCTCCTTGAAGGTGTCCATGTGCTTTTAGGACCCACTGTCAACACCCAACGATCTCCTCTAGGAGGTCGAGGGTTTGAATCCTTCTCCGAGGTGTGTTCTTTCCGCGAAACGATAGATTTTGCCTCAACGCAGAGCCAGCTCACTCATCGCGAAGCTCTCTTGATCCGCCGTTTGAAGGATCCTCATCTGAATGGAATAATGGCAGCTGCCTATATCAATGGAGTTCAGGAATCAGGCGTGGTTGCTACCATCAAACATTTCGGTCAGTCCAAGTTATGCTGTTGAAGCTTTAATCAAATTTTCGAAACTAGTTGAAAAGACTACAATTTGTTGTAAACTCTCCTTCATACATCATAGTTTGTAACGATCAGGAGAAAGAGAGGTTCGTTCATCTCCTTGATCACTCTTATCTGAACGCCAAGCAGACATAATGCTAACCCTTCATCCTGCCCTTCTCATCTGGTTCTACTCTCGACAAATAGACAGTCAATCGACAGTGTTCTGTCCGAGCGAGCTCTTCGAGAAATATACCTAAAACCCTTTCAAATCGCCATCAAGAGAAGCAACCCTCATGCTGTGATGACTGCGTTAGTCTTATCCAACATTGTAAAATATATTAAATTCCAAGCTGACAGAGACATCTCGGAAGGGAATTTCAATTATAGATATAACCGAGTGAACGGAATACATGTTTCCGAAGATTATGATCTTTTAGAAAACATCTTACGAAAAGTTCGCCTTCATCCTTCCTTCTTAGCTGCTGCCCTAAATTAACACCGACGCACTTTTCTGATGACATAATTCTAGGAATGGCAATACAAAGGATTGGTCATGAGTGACTGGTGAGTTTTCTTCTAACTGGACTTATCACTTGGACAATTCTTATGTGGTCCAACACTCGAACATCCTTCGCTCACACTGGTCCATCCATGCCTTCTCTCCAAATCTTAGGACGGGAGTCTACTCGACTGATATTTCTATCAAAGCCGGCCTTGACATTGAGGTTAGTCAAGTCATTTTCTTCTCACCCAATACACATCTGTCTTATTCAATTTTTGTCCAACACGGTGCGCTCTCTATCATGCTTGTTCTAGATGCCAGGACCGGGTGTAATGAGGGGCGTGGATGTCGTCCAGAGGGCGATCGGAGCGGGCAAGTTATCTATCGATGATCTGGACGTGCGGGTCCGGAAGGTTCGTATCTTTTCTCTCTTCCCCTTACTCCACGACCGACTGCCAGATGTCAGACTAATTAAACTCTCTTCTCTATCATCGGATACTAAACAAATTGCAAAATAGGTTCTTGAACTCGTTCAAAAGGCGCAGGTTTGTTTGCGCTCCACTGCCTCTTACAAGATCTGACTCAGATACAATGACTAACTGCCACTCTTATCACATCAGGCTTCTGGTATACCTTTTGATGTAGAAGAGGATGCCGTCGATACTCCTGAACTCCGAGACGTACGTAGGAATTTAAATTGTTACACTCAACACTTGGTAGATCTGATAGTCCATATATAATCATATTCATCTTGGTATATCTAGCTCCTCCGACGATCTGCCGCGGATGCTATTGTGCTTCTAAAGAACGAAACCTCCCTCCTCCCATTTACGAAAGAGAACCTGGCCTCAAAGTCTATTAAGTCGATTGGAGTCATCGGCCCCAACGTCAAACTAGCCTACACATCCGGTGGAGGATCTGCGCAGTTGCTCTCTACTTATACCGTTACGCCTTTCGAAGGTATCCAGGCTTCTGTCAAAGAGGTCCTCAATCAAGATCAACTCCCCTACGCTTTAGGAGCATCTAGCCATCGGTTCTTGCCCCTGGCGAGCAACTACATCAAAGATGGGAAAAGTTAGTCAAAATTATTACTTCTTGCTTCATCCATCGAGCCATGTTTTCGCTTCAGGAGAGAATATGCTCATGACTTACACTACTGTGGGTTGGAAACAGTCGAGTTTTGGAATGAACCATTCGATAAGGATGGGCTGCAAAAAAATAAAGCCCTCTATACGACGACCACAGCGACCTCATCAATGATGCTCTTTGACAACATCCGTGAGTCATTCATCTTTGTAAGCGAGAGGGCGTCTTTACGTGCGCCCTGTTTCTGCCACTCGAGGTTTACTTTGAGTTTTTTCTTTTGAACAAACGCGCGGACTAAAATATCACTAGCGGACGAGGTAAACATGACTTGCTGGCATCGATATTCTGGAACTTTTGTTCCTGATGAGGATGGGGACTGGGAGTTTGGAATTACAATTGCTGGTCAAGGTTCGTCCTCTACTTCCTTTCCCTATTGATGGCTCATCCTGGGTGCTGGCACGGACGACTGATCTTTAGTGAATACCGCCATGACGGTAATCAGGTGATCTGTATATCGATGGCAAGCTTATCATCGATAACACGCACAACCAAGTTGCAGGCGAATGCTTTTTCAATCAAGGTTCGATCGAGGTCAAAGCTACCGTCGCTGGGCTAATCGCAGGGAAGGAGTACCTGCTTGAGCTAAAATCAACAAACGAGAAATGGTTGCGCCCAACGCCGATCTTTGATTTGAGAGGTGCACTAAGAGTTGGAGCGTGGAGGGCCATTCAGAAGAATGAGGCTATTGAGGAAGCGGTCGCGGTTGCTAAAAGTGTTGATGGTGAGTATTTGTTTCCCCCTCTTTATTCTTTTTTTTTTTCAGTGTTCAATGTTGATGATCTGTCCTCTTTCTATTCTTCTTTCGGCCATTCATTCAGCTGTTGTGCTAGTTATTGGATTGAATCATGATTGGGAGAGCGAGGGCTACGATCGAGCCAACATGGAGTGGGTACTCGTTTATTCCTTCTTGGATGAGTCGATAACCGATCTCAAGCTCATTGATGTCTTGTTTTCTCGCGTACTGTCTACTCTAAAGTTTGCCAGGTGCAACGGACGAACTGGTCCGTGCGGTTTTGAAAGTAAACCCGAACGTCGTCATCGTGAATCAATCGGGAATGCCGGTTGAGATGCCATGGATCGATGAAGCCTCAACGGTCCTTCAGGCTTTCTATGGAGGAAACGAGTTAGGAAATGGAATTGCGGATGTACTTTTTGGAAAAAGAGATGTCTGCGGAAAGCTGACTGTGTCGTTCCCAAGAAAACTATCTGACAACCCTTCGTTTATCTCGTTCCCTGGAGAGAACGGTAAGGTGATCTATAATGAGGGGATCTACGTCGGATATCGACACCCGTCGTTCGAGCCGCTTTTTGCCTTCGGTCATGGACTTACGTACTCGTCAGCTGAGTACAGCTCTCTCTCTCTTCCGTCGAAGATCGAACCGGACGGAACGTTCGGAGTGTCCTTCACCGTGCGAAACACAGGCAAGGTAGCGATGCGCGAGATCGCTCAGGTGTACGTGTCTGACCCAAAGAGTTCGATACCTCGACCGGAAAAGGAGCTCAAGGCGTTCAGAAAGGTTTCTTTGAAGCCTGGAGAGTCGATCGAGGTCAGCTTGAGGCTCGACAAGGAGGCGCTAGGATACTGGGACGATCGGAAGCATCACTGGGCCGCAGAACAAGGAGAATTTGAGATCAGAGTGGGAGGAAGTTCTTTGAAACCTGCGCTGAAGGCAACGACCAAGTTGGAAACAACGATTGTCTGGACTGGTTTATGAACTGTATCTACCCGAACAAGGGAATACAGGAGCGCAGATGAATGGATGTTGTACATTTACTCTATATTTGATGAAGTCATCAGCTCAGTCAAGAACGTCGTCGGCATAATTATAGCAGCGAAAGAAAAAACTCTTGGCAAAACGGTCGAGAAGACTTTGAAAATGATCGTCTCTCTTCTAAACAATTCTCCCACCAAACACTCACACATATTTTACGAATGGACGATCCTGGTAAGTGAACCTGTTCGTTGCGCTAACTTATCTACCGCTTACATTCGTTCTTTGACCTTGTTTAAGGAATCCGAGCGAAATGGCGAAACGAGAGGGTCAGTTTGAATATTATCAACGCGTGTGCTATGCTGTGTGTTCGATAGCTGATACTGCCTCCTTCTCGGCCGACCGATCGATTCGTCCAACAGCAAGCTGCCTATTAGTTCGTAAACCTGTTTTTCTCAACTTGAAAACATAGTTCGAGGTTGCTCATGAACGAACTTCAATAGTGCCCATCCTAGTTCCTCCCAATCTCATGGAGTCGAAACGGTTGATCCCTTGAACGAAGCTTATCGGCCAACGCCTATTGAGGACGGTACCTCGCCTCCCGCCCATGTCAAGGAGTCGGTCGTCATCCCAGAGATCTCGGCCAACGGCTATGAGGGTATGTGTTCCAATTCCTTTGCTTACTATCGGGTTTCCCACATGTCTTTTCTCCTGATGCCTCAAAACAGACGCGTCGTACTGATCGCGTGTCGTTTGCGGATGACTGTGCCTTGTGCTACCGAGTAGTTCACTCATATCGGCCCCCTGTATGGGTGTAAGCAGAACTTTTAATATAGTCATCTCTCTCGTCGTCCTCACAGTCTGATCCGATCACGCTCCTTAACTTGATCCCCCATAGACCAGCCGAGACGATTCCTGGTCCGACAAACCTCCGTGCGGAGGCTCAAAGTCTACAGTCTCACGCGGGGCCTACAACTGCACAGCTTGAATTGGATGCTCAGACTGGAAAGGAGGACTTGCCAGAGGATGCGAAGAACACAGAGCGGCCCCAGATGGGAGGAAGGCATCATTCTGTACGAGAGAGAATGAGTCCTCATCTTCAATTCATGGCTGGACCGGTGCGATTCTCTTTCTAAATATTTACACGTTGCTGTCCATCCGTCTAAATTGTTTTCAAGCGTTGATCCTCGATCTACTTACCTATGGCAATCGACTCCAGATGTTGACATACCATACGGTCAAGGATTCCATGTGGCATGGAGCTGCCATGATAGTACGTATATTTATCCACTCTCGAGCCTATTCGATCTCTCTCGTTGGCTACTCGTTCGTCTAAATGCGTTTTCTCTACTCGACACAATCAAGGTTACTGCCGACGCAGGGTCGGTTTATGATCCCATGCCTTCCCTGAGTCTATCCTGGAAATCCAATCAGGCGCCGGGCGAAGGTGGCCAGAACGGACATAACATCGAGACAGGTGTCGACGGGGTGAACGCTGGAATGGAGAAATTGGACGTCAATGGAAACGGATATGCAGCTGCTGCCCAAGGGAGCAACGGAAGGCAAGACCGAAAGGTCGTCGGAGAGAATATCTTTGTCTACCATGGTCCTCAAGTACGCGCCTTCCATTCTCTTTTTACCGTTCCTTTTCACCTTACCCTTCTTTGCATACAAACTTATCGTCTTTTCTTTGCTGTATGGGCGTAATTTCCTTTGGTCAGGGATCTTTTACATTCACTCGATTTCAAATTCGAATTCCGATCACCGAGACGGTCTCGACTAGGATCGACTATCGTGTCAACGGAGGTGTCGAACTTAACTTCTGGATCCCTGGTCTAGGGGAGAATCTCAGATGGGCGGCGCATAGCTGCAATGGATTCTCTGGAGGTGTTAAGACTGAGGACGTTAGTCGTTTTCTCTCTCTCTCTCTTCAAATCCTATCCGTCATCTTGGTTCTAGAGAGGCTGACGTACCTCCTTTGAATCGGCTTGTGTATTTTTCGGTTGAATCAACAATCAGTTTTTCAATCCGGACAAGTTCGATAATGGATATGACCCTCTGTGGGCAGACATGTTGGAGAAACACGCAGAAAATCCGATTCACTGCATGGTCCGTATGGTTTTTTATCTCTCATTTAAATTGACATCTCGCTTATTGTTGTATTCCTTGACTTTCTGTCATAGGTGGGAGGTGGTGACCAGATTTACTGTTCGTCTATCATCGTCCTACTCATTCTTTCAATATCTTTGATCTGCTATTGGCTAACTGAGTGAGCACAATGTGTTGCTTTAACTCTAATTAGGTGATTCATTGATGTTCGAGCCCGAGATGCAAGGTTCGTCACTTTTCGCTCTGTCTTGCTTTGATGACCTTTTATAACACATGTGTTCCTTCGGTCTTGCTCCATTCCAGATTGGCTCCAATGTGGCACGCCTGAAAAGCGGAAGGATTTCCCTCTGTCGAGCGACATCATGTTCTGCATTGATCGGTATTACTTCTCGCACTATTGCAAGATCTTCCGAACCGGAAAGTTTGGACTTGCAAACGCTAGTATCCCAATGTTTGTTCTTTTCTCCGTTTTATTGCCTTTGAAATTCTTCGGCAGACACTGAAGCTTATCGCTCTTCGACGGATTTCATAACAATTTAGGGTCAACGTGAGTGTCTTTATTCTGCATGCTGAGTCTTGCGTCTTGCTATCCCTGAGCAGTCTCCGTGGTTTTTTGTTCATCGTTAAATGCATGTGCGGTGTACCCCCGGATCAACAATAAGTGTCTTGATGATCACGATCTGTGAGCGATCTTCCTTTTGTTGTTTTGTCTTTTTTCCAAGGTTCTTATCATCCCTTGTCATCTTTACAGTATCGATGGCTTTGGATCATACCCGGATGACCTTCAACAAGCCCCAGTATTTAAACATATCGGAAGCAGAGGATACTTCTGGTACCTGCTCTTCCAGCTGTTCACCGTTGGTACGTTTTCCATGTCGTTGATCTCGAGCTTTTTGCGCAGTCAGATCAATCTGATATTCTCTTGTACGCCTATACCCGCCAGACGACTTCGACGGAACATCATTAGATAAGCCCCATACCATAGCGAGTATGATAATTGGAGGAGATGGGTGAGTCCTAATTATGAGAGATGAACTTTTGTGAAAGCTGGTTCAATTCAATATTGATAAGCTCGTCTTGTTATTCTTTTCCGCAGTCCTTGGATTCCTTCCCCTGGCCAGTTAGTAATGTATCATCTCGTTTGTTCTTTCTATGTCGTAGCTAACAGCCTTTGACTGCTTTCTTCAGTTCGATGCTGGTTTACTTGGGGCCCGAAGTCTACATGCTTCTTCTAGATTGCCGGTTCGTTTGATTCCATAGACCTTTCGCTTTCTCTCCGTGTTCGAATGGACTGATCGTTGTGTATATGACATTTTCCTTTCTGATTGGTCGATGTAGAGCTGAGCGAAAGAAGGATGTAGTCTGTAGTGAGCTTACGTACGACCGAGTGTTCAGCGCGATCAAGCAACTTCCGAGCCAAGTAAAGCATCTCGTGTTCCAACTAGGAATTCCTATCGCTTATCGTATGTATCTTCCCCCAACCGTTGTGTAAACAAGTACTTGTCAAAACTCTAATTAGTATCGTGCTTTTAATTTGGTATGATGATAAACTGGGAACAGCGCGAATGAACTTTGTAGAGAAAGCTTTGGAGTCAAAGTTCAACCCACTCGTCAAGTTGAGTAAGGTTGGGTTGATGCCTGGATTTGTTAATAAGTAGGTCGATCTCTACGAGCATTCGCTTTACGAGCGATGGACATATGTAGCTGACTGACCTTATTTGAAACTGATCAGATTCAATGAGGAAGCCGAGCTTTTAGACGATTGCAACGACCACTGGACCGCGAGCTGTTTGTTCCTCTGTCCACCTTCGTCTCCTGTTGTCACAATTGTCTTCTCTTGTCAGAAACTAACCTTATGCTTGCACGCACTCGCACTTCAGCCCGAAAGCACGAGCGAAACTGGTTAGTTGAGCAGTGCCAACGAATCTCAGTCGAGCAACGGCTTCGAATTAGTTTTGTCTCTGGGGACGTTCATTGCGCATCAGCCACAACGTTCCATACGGTTCCTCATCACAGACACGATCCGATCCCGGCCGAACAGGACCCAAAGTGGATGTTGCAGGTTGTTACGTCGGCCATTGTGAACACGCCCCCACCGGCGATAGTTGGAACGATGATCTCTAAGTTGGGAGGCAAGAGACACAAAACCCTACGTTCGTAACACTTTCTCCTCATCCTTTGAGTGTGACGAAGAAGAGACTGATGACAGAGAGTTCGGTCTATGAAACAAACAAACGAACGCTCTTCTGTTGTTATCGACGTGTATACAGACTGTGAGTATCCATCGTTCCTCCTCTTAGATCCGCCAAATATGGAGTCACTGATCTCCTTCTTTTTCCCTCTTCTTCGCCAACAGATGCCAATACCGACGAGACAATGGTATCTCTGTTTGAACTAGATACTGACGAGTCGAAGATGAAGCATCCTCAAATCATGGCCAGGCGAAGTATGCTTATTTACGTCTTTGTCTCTACTTTACTCGTATGCTTGCAGTTAGAGCTCAAAGTTTTAATTTTCTCTTTTTTGTGGTACACTCTTTTGTCGGTCTATTAGACTGGACCATAGTGGACTACATTCGTGACGATGACTCTCTTCGGTTCGACATTCGTGTCGAGATCAAGCAGGGCGACGGCGAGACCAAAGGGTACGTGCTTGAAGTCTTCCTTCGCCTTTTCCCCCCAAGCTATTTCGGATTGGTTTGCTGATTGGGTTTCTCATCTTTCTGACTATTTGGGATCGAATAGATATCCGATCAGTGCTCCTGCTCCTGCTTGGGTGTAAAAAAATTAGTTTTTTTCTGTTAGCGCTCACCTGTTGTTTCTTCTCGTTGCTTTCTGTTTTTGATTCATTTACGTGTATCGATACATCCATACATTACAACCAAATCGATTTTGTGTCTGCCTTTTATTTCCTCCGGTCTGTTCACATCATTTTGATATTCTCTTTCTCATACACAATTCTCTTTGGTTTGTCTCTATATCCTGGGGAATGCAATCGTTTTGTTCATGGACTTGTCTGTATCGATAATATTGGTCATCACTAATTTTTTCGATATCAATCGACGTGTCTTTTCTTAAATCAAGTCGAAGTTTCCATCGTTCTGCTAGAGAGATACGGTGAAAATGAAATATATGTGCCAAAGGTTGAAGCTGGATGGCATTGAGGTTTCATTAGATTGACAAAGAGTAAATGTACATGCAAGAGTGTCTAAAGACGAACAAGAAGCTACCAAAAAAAAAAAGAAGAGAAATGAAGAAGAGAAATATGTATACGTGATATGTTGGGGAGCAATTCTTGGGGCCGATCAGAAGAACGAATGAAGAAAGACGTTGTGGGTGAGTCGGAAGGCTGGAAGTTTAACCGTTGACCTTCTTGGATCGACCGAGTCGCTATGAAATTAAGAAGACAAAGGGAACCCCATCAGCACCAAACAGAGCTTCGAGTCTGAACTGACACACAGAAGATAGAGAACGAACCTTCTTCATTCTCTGGAGCTTCTTGGCACTCATCCTGGCTGCCATTTCCTCCAATCGTTTCTTTTCTTCTAGTCTGGTTCGCCTGTCTTTGATGGCAGTTCGTTTCCTATTTTGGACGAGCAAGGGTGGAGTGACAGAAAAATGACAGGTAAGCCAAAATAACATAAACAAATGACAGAGAGAATATGAGAACATAAGAACAACACATACCTCTCCTCCTCGGCCTCTCGCTCCTCCTTCAGCTGGTTCTGCAGTAATTTGATTGCCTCATCCTTCTTTCGCTTCTCTTGTCTAGCCTCCCACGAAGCTGATTTGACACCTGCAGGCATCATTGATCGACTGGATAATTTTGCCGTATAGAAAGACAGCAACGAACAGTAAGTTCCACACGAAAGAAGCGCATCAGTATTCCGAGAAACGATGAAACAAAAGGACGGAAAGAGTCAGCTCGATGTGCCACTCGAATCTTAAAGAGTTGAAGAGAATTAGAGTATGAACTTGTTAACGAACACAGTAGGGGCCCTGGCAGCTTTCCAAAACTTTCCAGAGACTCGACCTCCAGAAGAGTGTCCGAGAGGAAGATTCTCTGCGGACGCCGACGACGAGGAGGCAGTAGGTGCGGGTGTAGAGATAGAAGACATGCTATCCGCTGATGGTTGGAGGGCAAGAGGTGATTTTATCGGTCAGATAGAAAATATAAAACTAGAGATAAAACAATTTTTTTAATATTACGTAACCCATAAACAACCACCTTCCAGTGCAATAATTTTATGCGTTTTAGCAGGTAGATAAACATATGAAAAATGATGCATTTATAGAGGTAGACCTTATTGTAGCGATAAGACATTCATCTATATATATGTATGTGTTTCCTTCAGATATACCTTCCGAACCCACTGATTTCCATTCTATCGTCAAATCTCTTGCTCTTCTCAACTTGACGAATATGTTCTTTGAACATACACACACCCGTGCACAGCTTCCAGCCTTTCATGAATGCAACACGGCGAGCACATGTACAGATCCCTCCAGATCATCTCCGCTCGTCGACTGTCCTTTGGTCTGTAGATAGAATAGACCAGGACGGGCAACCATGGACGCTTAGCCTAAAGTTCCCCCCTCGTTAGGGAATGTTCCAATGGTTGTTTTGTCGATAGAAGGCAAACCCTAGGCTGGACGACGAAACCGCGTTGACACGACTGATGGACGGCGTGAAGACAATCGAAAGTTTGAAGAAGATAGCAGGAGTGAAGAAGAAGAGAGGTCGTGAATGGCTTTGACCGAAAATCCTTCGAGTTACGTCTAGGTTGAGTTGGATTGAGATTGGATGTTCAAGTGGACAGAAGCCAATCTCTGATCAAGTCCGATGATCCCATCTCCTGCCATGTTCGAAGGAAGAGGACGTGTTAAACCAGACAATAATCCATAGAGAATGGTTCAGAAGATGAAAAATAATCTCGCGTACGGAATGTAGAAGGATAACTGAAAGCCATTCTTGTAATCTCTGACGTCTTGTCTCCAAAAATGACGGTCTGAATCTATCTGTAGGATGAAAATACACCGACAAGAACGATGAGGTCAACATGATGATTCAGAACGAAACAATCCAATCCGAGAAATTAAGAACAAACGGAGGGGAGATTTAGAGGGCAGCTTAGGGATAGTTCCTCTCAGATGCTGAACTCGACATTTCACAGCAAGTCATGGAATTTTAAGTTTATCAGAGAAGAAGATCTTTAAACAAGCAAACGATCAGACTCACCGGGAACTGCTGTTTCAGACTCTCCCTCAGCTCACAAAATTCAGAATACCGTTTGGATTCTCTAACCACAACCCCTCCTCGAATCGACCGGATCTCGATCTCGTACACCACCCAACATTCTGCCGATCCAACAGGTGATTCAGTCCCTAACTTCCCCCGGACTGGATTCTTTGTCTGTCCGACGATGGTATACGATGGTATAGACACCGATTGAGCGAAGGGTAACTGTTCATTCACAGTGTTGTCTACAATCCTGATTTCCGTGTGATCTAATGCGGGTCTTGGCGTCGATGACAATGGGAGGCTAGGTGGAGGGATCAGATCATACAGCATAGGCTGAACACATAAGTTACAACCGAGCGATCGGAATTAGTGAGACTTTGAGTATTTCGAGTCGAAAAGAACATTCAAAACGACAACTAACAGCATCTGTGAACTCTGAAGAAATGTCGGCTTCATCACTCTCAGTGGATGTTATCCTAGTTAACTGAGAGCTTTGAGAATATGTGAACGAGATGGTTGATGGCTCGCCAGATGAGATGGACGACATGGTATGAATGATAAGCTACGAGGATCATCGGAAAGATTAGACATATTCTCTGATCGCTGATTAGGAAACTTGATGAGATATTATTACCCTTCTTTCAATTCCACTGACCAACACCATTAGCCAGCAGCTATCCTCTCCATAGAATGGATGAAGAAGCAAATCTTGACCCATATGTTCAGCTTGAACTCAGTCATACAGCTACGGAGAAAGACATCAAGTCTGCCTACCGTAAAAAGAGTCTGAAATGCCATCCCGATCGAGTGAGTATAATTCCTCACTGCGGTTCTTTCATTTCCAACTATGTATGCTCGTTCGTCTGACCATATTCTCTTCACGGTCGATGTGAATGACAACGAAACGATATCAGAATCCTGATAATCCGGAGGCTGGTATGTACTCCTTTTCTCCACAACGTTGTTAGCATCGTGCCTAACTGTCTATGTTCCTCTTCTAATCTGTAGCACATCAGTTCCACCTACTCTCTCTTGCCCAAGCTCTCCTTCTCGATGGACCTAAGCGAGCTGCACTCGATATCAAGCTTGAGGCTGCTCGTCAACGAGCTGAGAAGATGGCTGGTCTTGAGTCTCGTAAAAGGAATATGGTCCAGGTTTGTTCTTCATTTGTGTTTTCTCCTTCTTACAGCTACTTCAACCATGGAATTGCTATATTGATGTCAATACACCTCCCGATGTATAGGACCTCGCCGCCAGGGAAGAAGCATTCAAAAGATCGCGTCTAGATTATGCCGCTCAATCTCGTCAAAAAGCTCAAGAAGCGTCTGTTCAATCCGAAGGTCGGAGACTTCGAGAAGCAGCAGAGATAGCCCGATTAGCAGCTTTAGACGACGCTCTCCGGCTTCGACGAGAAACGGAGGCCGAAAGAACGCGACTCGATAAGGAAAAGGAAGGGCCGAAAGGAAAATCAAGAGCCAACCCGACTGGTTCATATTCAAGTGGAGGAGAACAAGTGGATGAGATTGAGCGAACACTAACGTTGACATTCCCACTTCCGCAATACTCATCATCAACAAGCTCTCCTTCTGCTCTGTCAGCGTTTCTCTCGCAACCGTATGGTTCCCTCGCCCACGTCGTGCTTCGTCCCCCAAGAGTAGCTAAGAAGTCATCAAAGTCATCAGCAACATCCGCTTCTTCCGAACCATCCGAGCAAATCACAGCAATGGTGGTGTTTCCATCAGACAACCTAGCTGGTTGTTGGGCACTGATGGAGGACGGAAAGAAAAAGAGAGTGGCAAGACTGGGAGGCGTCAAGATCAAATGGGGTCTTGGTCAGGAGCCAGATTGGGTCGGACGCTTAAATGCATCCTTTTCATCATCATTACCATCAAGTGGTCAGGACTATAGTGATAGATCAACGGTGAACAAATCGTTCGGGGAACGGCAAACCGAGTTGGGACAAACATATCCATCCACCTTTGCTTCTGCGTCTGCTCCTTCTCGACCATCAACAACGCCATCGTTCGGCTTCGATCCCACAGAAGCAACCATTCCATCCTCTGAGATTTCGCCACCTAACGCTAATGGAAATATGGATTACGAGAACGCAACATTATTGAGGATGAGGCAAGCTGAAAGAGAACGGCTCGAGAGAGAGATAAGAGAGGCTGAAGAAGAAGGAGAGGACAATTAAATGTTTTACTCTTTCATTATATTAAAAAGTTTCAGAACATTGAAATCTGAGCACTAAGCAAGGGTTCTGATTTAGATGAAGATGAATGTATGCACAAAAGATAGGTGGACAGAATAGAATACATGTGTCGAAATCGGTCTGTTACAGACAGTGTGAGCAATAGTAGTTGGTTATGCAGGATGGTATCAAATGCGAGTGAAGAAAGAAAATCGATACAGAAGACTGTCTGTGGGGACGAAACCGAAGAGAAACCTATGACAAAAGAACTTTAGTCGATAGGTTTCCAAACCCGAAGCTGGCGAATATACTCTCCCCTTTAATCTCTGCAATCTTGTTCATCACTGTTCGTTCTTGCGCTGTAGTTTACCGAGCGAGCGCGAGGAAGAGACAGGTTGGATGTCAGTATCCTCCTTCCTTCTTTCTTCCTTATTCGTTCCATTTTCAACCGGATTGTGGAGGGGTGCAACTCACGTTCTTCTAAGCCTTCCTCTTTGACCTTTTTACGGACCTTCTCCATGATTTCGTTCACAGATGATCGGTCCAAGTTATCTCTACAAGAATTACAGGAAGACGTAAGCTTGTTTGTTTATCTCTCTAGGAAAAGGAAGCATCTGGGCACGTACCTAGCTTTCAAAAGAGCTTCGACAAAAGATAAGTTCGGACCATGGACTTTTGCGAACGACCAATAATCCAAGAAGAACATCTCCTTTCCAGCATCCAGCATTTGTAGCACCATCTCGATCAACTCGAAAGAGATCTCTAGCTCTTCCCTTGGTTTGAACTCTGCAAACACCCCAATGACGTCCCCTATGTCATGCCTGATACGTTCAATCGCTGCTGGTAGCTTAAGTTTCGTTGTTCGTCGGAGGGCGGATAGATAGAGGACAAGGAATGTCTCGACTAGGTCGTTTAATAAGAGATCAAATATCGACGAGTTGAGATGTTCCTGATAATCGGATAGATAGTCCCGCAGCGTTTCCACTACAGCCGGCATTGGCCGTTCAGCATCATTGTACCACTCTGGTGCGAAGAACAACTTTGTAACCGAGCGCAGATCGTGAAATACCATATCGAGTAGCGCCTGGGAACAGTGCTTTGCAATATCTAGGTATCCATCGATTGCCTCGCTCACTTTGCCAACGATCACCTGCTTGTACTTGTCCGACACGATCGGTTCCAATCTGGCGGAAAGTGCGTCCGCGAAATCTGCCGATTTGATCTGGTCATTTGCAAGAGCCATGACGTATTCAACCAGTCCGGGTGGTGATTCTTCTGGTCGTTCGACATTTTTCTTTATTTCGGCTTGGACAAGAGTCGAGAAGCGGAGTTGAGTCGATCTCATCACTCTGACAGCCTCGGTAACAACTCTGGCAAGGACAGCCGCTTGACCAGAGTCGGCAGCAAGATCAATCTGTTGATTGATCATCTGGAACATGATAACTGCTCCTTGGAGAGCGTATGCGCCCCCTTCCTCTACCTCCGGTGGTTGTTCTCTTCGAACAAAGTCCTGTTCTTCATCTCTCATCAGGTTTGCCGTCCATTCGTCCATCTTTCGGACAATGACGCTAACGTAGTCGTCGATAAGCTCTTGCTCTTTTCCATCTAACAATGGGGGGTCCGTCCAATCAGAATCGATCTCGAGTTGCTTCATCGACGCCTTATATTCCTTGACCCAGGCGTGTAATTGGAGAAGCACGCTAGCATCCGGCGCAGATGCCACAATAGTCCGTAAACGGGCATCCAGGTTGATATGGTACTGCTTGACGAAGAATGCGTGAATGTTGTAATCCGGAGGGAAACAACTGACAACATCGGATTCAATTCGAATTAGATCTTGGTATACCCAGCCAAGATTCTCGACGAAAGTACTCGGGTCGTCTGACGCTTGTTTGAATGCTTCATCAAAGCTTTCTGAGATAGATTGGCGCAGGGTGGCCAAGAGTTTCTGACGGTAATGTTTGAACTGACGGGCTTCGGCTTGCATTGATCTGATGAGAAAGGAGGCAGGAAGGAATTTAGTCTACGACGTGAAGGACAAAGATTGAAAGATGATAAGAGGCGGCGCACTTGAACCGGGCGGCCACGTCTCCCTTTGCTCGCTTAATGAGCTTCATGGCGGCTGCCTGTTTGAACAGAAAAGCACTTCCTGTCAGTCGTAGTCTTCTTTGTCGTCGTTGGGACTTTGAATGGAGAAGGTCTAAATAAGAGAAACAAGAAGGCGAAAAAGAAACCTTTTCATCCTCCCTCCCCTCTGCCTCTACAATCTTGAGAATCTTGACAACCGTATCTGATCTGCCCTGTCGGACGATGTCGATTATGCTCACAACCATCTCCCATAAATGTTGTTCGAATACACTGAGCACCTGATCGAGGTTCTGAAAGTACGCTTGCACTTCATCGAGTGTCTGAGCGGATTGGGTCTTTTTAGCTTGGTGGATTGTCTCATTCTTAAACTGCTCTAGTTCAATTAACTGAAAATGAACGATGAGCAGGTTGTGCTGAGGATTGTACATGCCAGCCTCGATGTCGGAGGCCAAAAGAGAGGATACCATAGAGACCTTCTCGGAAATCTCTTGAAACGACTGAACCATCGATGTCGTCTGTGCTAGATTTCGATGGATGTACGAGACCTATCGAGAAACGTAGCATCGGGTCATCAAGAACATCAGTGATTCTGTGAGTGTCAAAAAATATCTTTCTCCGACTGCTCACCCGGCTGATCTTTCGAAATTCAGCGATTCCAGTCTTCCCATCCCCAGTCTGACCATGTCCATCATTTAGTACCAGTCTTTCAACTGCTTTGATTTCTCTCTCGACTCTATCTACTGCCTCTCTGGCCTCAGTCAGCCTTCGGAGGCCGTCTCTAGTAGCTGCTAGCTGATCTCTCACAGCGCTTGATAGTTGGGCTTGAACGGTGACATTCTCCTTGTCGAGTCGTTTGCGGAGCGAAGGAAGCTTTGTCAAATCATCCGGTCTAGGCCGAGGTAGTGTCAGAGGGTAAAAATGTCAATTCTATCATTGATTGAAAGTTTCAAGAAAGCAACAAGATGCTGCTCACGACTTGAGGATTTCTCCTATCTGTTGAGACGCCGTAAGTGATGTCATCAGATAGAAGGAATTTGGCTTTGGGAAGGTGACGGTGAGAGTTAGAGATGGCTAGTGATGAAGAAGAGAGGAATCAAGGCGGTGAATGTTAGGGTTAGTATACGATTATGATCATTACAAGGACGCGTTCAAAGAGACTACAGGATTGGACGCGTTTCTCTAATGCATAGATATCATCACTCAACATAGCGACAATCATCTATCTCTACTTTAACTCACATACCGATACCCAGGTCCTTGAATGCAATCCCTTCAGAGGCCCCATTCTGCAGGCTATCATGCTACTGCCTTCGTATCCGACCGAGCAGCCTTTCTTGAGTGGTTCTCCACCGTCCGTCATGATCGGTCGATGCCATGGCGTCGGCGTCCAGCCGAGGGAGAATCATTCAAGCAGATGAGAGCAAAGTTGTCAAAAGATCAGTTGGCCCAGTGGGCTTACGAGGTTGGTAGATATTTTCCCTCGATTTGGTTGGTGTGAATTGGAGGTATATGTTTAGGGAGATATGTACAAGCACCAAGAGAATTAATCAGACTTTCCCACGTCGTTCATTGGGCACTCAGGTCATGATCTCTGAAGTCATGCTTCAACAGACTCAAGTGGCGACAGTGATACCCTACTTTAACAGATGGATCCTCAAAGTTCGTCTCATTTGCTCCGCGTCTGTTCATGTCAGACTCCTTGATGTTCTTCATTTTCTGCGAATGTCTACTCTCTGCTTTAGTTTCCTACAATTCACGCGCTCTCCCAGGGAACGACTGAGGACGTTCATGCGCTCTGGACTGGTCTGGGTTATTACTCCAGAGCAACTCGATTGCTCTCTGCTTCTCAAAAAGTCATGGCTGACTACAACGGCCAGCTTCCGTCGAGTCCACAGACGCTCGAAAAAGATATTCCAGGAATCGGTCCATATACGGCTGGGGCAATATCGAGCATCGCCTATGGAATCAAAGCGCCGCTCGTGGACGGGAACGTTCATAGAGTACTCACAAGGCTTCTGGGCGTACATTCAAACCCAACAGGGAAACCATTGATCAACATGCTCTGGGAAAAGGCAGCGGAACTCGTCCCTGCCGACCGACCGGGCGATTGGAATGAGGCGCTCATGGAGGTTGGTCTCTCCTTTCTCTTTTCCTCACCCGCATGCTCATTGCCATAGATGTTTGCTCATTCCGTTACAAGGATTCTTCTACGATCTTGATCTATTTCAGCTCGGAGCAAGAATCTGTAGACCGACAGAAGCAAAGTGTGGGGAATGTCCACTAGCGAACTCTTGTCGAGCTAATGCCGAAGTTCGTTCGCTTTTTATAACCACAAATATCACCTCAGGCATATCACTCTCACTTTTTTTCTAATAAGCACTGATTTCTCGATTGATAAACATTCATTTGGAAAGATGAATTTGGGAATACCTCCCGCTATACCAGAGGACATCGAGGACCTTTGCCAGATCTGCGTTCCCCTCCCTCCAGTAACAGATTCAAAATCGACCACCTCTACCAGTCTAGACCCTACAGTGTTTCCGATGAAAGCCATCAAGAAGAAGGCAAGAGAGGAATCAGTGGATGTGTTCATAGTTGAGTTTCATTCAGAGGGAAGTGAATGTTCCGAACTCGACACAGGTGAGGTTACCGAGCAATCCAGTTGGTTGGTTGTCAAAAGGCCAGAAAAAGGTGGGTCGTTTGGACTTTCTTATGATCCATTGCCTGCTCGCGCACTCACCATTACCTTCTTGTTCGTCTCTCTATGACAGGTCTGTTAGCAGGCTTATATGAATTTCCATCTTTACCTCGCCCTTCACCCGACCCTTCACCCGACCTTTCACCCGATCAAACAACCATTCTTTCCTATTTGTTTCCTTCACTTCGATCGTCTGAGAGACCAGTGGTAAAGAAGCTTGTCAAGCTGGATACGGTCTTTCATCAATTTTCGCATATAAGCATGACGTATCATGTATCTCACCTGACACTTACTCCTTCACTATCCCAAACCTCACGCGCAGGAGACGAAGATGACCAACGACCGAAGGATCTCATGGACCGTGCAAAATGGGTCCAAGGGAAGGATGAGGTAGAAGGACTGAGCATGGCGACTGGCGGAAAAAATTGTTGGAAATTGCTGAATGGAGGCAGAGGGAAAAAGAGACCACAACCTAGGACCAAGAAATCTGTGCCAGTTTCAACACCCATGGCGAAGCTAGAAAAGAACGAGACGGGAAAGAGTATAACCTCATTTTTCAAACCGAAACCGAAATTTGAGCCTGGGCCCATGGAGGAGCCGGAATCGATTGACTTGATATCATCAAATGACGATCTTACCCCACCACCTTCATCACCACCATTCTCTACGTACCAGAAGAAAAGTGGACTGGCACCATTACCTTCGATCAAGAGAAAGAATCCATCTCGAGGCAGTGCAAAGTCGTACACTGAGATAGAAATCGAGGAAGAGGCGGAGGTCAGTTTCGATATACAGTTGAAGCGATCGAGGAAAGAATGAATAATTTGTAGACTATTAGACTCTTTGTATTCAACTAGCGTTTTCCGACGACATACTTCCTTTTGCCAAAAGAGAGACAACCGTTAAGCATGTAATCACGATGATCTCCGGTTCCTCTCTTTTTATTTTTATAAGGAACAGCAGACACTCCACCACCGTTCCTCTCTCAATCATGCGTAGGCATCTCTTTCAGAGACTATGATATCTAGTGAACGAGAAAATGTGCGAAAAAAACCTTAGTATATACCACCGGATAGATAGAACCGAAAATGTATGCAGATTGAAAGAATACCGAAAATCTACGTTGCTTTGGATGGTTGAATAGAGCCGAGTGATTTCTACTCTCTACAAGATGAAGCAGATACGCGCGCATCGAAGACGAACCTAGGGCTGAGCCATTCTATGTTTACTCTCATCTCCTCAACCAACACACTCAGCGCTCCTAAATGTCTCCCCCGATCATCCTTCTGGTTCTTTGTCTTTGTCTTTCCTTTAACTTCCCTAGGTTGTACAGATACATGAATGCGTCGCGCAACATGCTGTACCTAACGCTTCTCCACCAGGAGAAGAATCATGGGGAAAGAATGTCGGGACTTGACACTCCCGTCTCTGATACTGAGGTTGAGGTTGAGGCCGGCTTAATGTAAATACGTAATCCATGACCCATGGGGTCTTGGTGGTTTGTGGTCTGAGTGCATCCAAGTCTTTCGAGACCACATATCGACCATCAACGGCCCAGGTTGTTCTTCTCCTGCAGCCAGAGCCATATTGCTAGTAATCAAGGACAAAGACATGTAGGTATAGCTTTCAGGACCTTGACCAGTCACACACATACTAGCAGTAAGAATGACTAGAGGTAGCATTTTCAGAATAGACAGAGATAGAGACGATGGAAGGAAGTGAAGTGTAGCAGAAAAACCAAGATAGAGCAGCGCGAAGGCGATCAAGTTCCAGAAGTCAAATCTGTGAGAACAACATTTTACAAAGAGAAAGATAGAAAGATGAAAAGAGAGAGTGCGGAAAGAATGCGAGTGAAGAGATAGAACAGAAAGTAGAGATAAAAAAACCTGAGCGTCTTCGGTTGGTTTCTTCATTCTCTAATTACTTCTTTCCACCCTTCTTGCCACCCTTCTTTCCGACCACGCTCTCCTTCCCCTTGACTCCAGCAGAAGCTGAGCTGATAACCTTCTTCTCAACCTGAGCAGGCTTGGACTTCTTGCTGGCAGCCGGTTTCTTTGCAACCGCAGCAGGGGCGGCCACAACCTTGACCTCAACAGGTGCCTCCTTCTTTGGGGCAGCGGCCTTGTTGGCAGGAGATGCCTTGGCCTTCTTCTCCTTGACTTCTTCCGAAGCTTCGACCTCCTCTGGAGCAGCTCGCTTTTTACCTTCCTTCTTCCTGTTCGCCTTCTCCTCCTTCAACATCTTTTCAACATCTTCCGGCTTGAGAGCATCCTTAATCTCAACATCCTCGTTATCTTCTCCGTCGTCAGAGAGAAGGACACCATTCATGTTTTCGAACCTGCCCCCCTCACCATTTCCGAGCGGACACGTCCAGAGAGGAAGAGAAATAGAGGTGGAGGTCTTGATGTTGAGCGATTGGATGTTGGACCATCCGCCAGGAATGTTAGCTATTATGTGGGGAATGGCTGCAGTCAAGTTGGCAAGCGCCTGGGCAGGAGTGTGTGGACTAGTGCTGGAATTGGAGGAAGAAAGGAGGGCAATCTTGACGGAACTACGGGAAGAGTAAGAGAGAATGATCAGCAACCTGACAGGATCTAAAGGCATGGCGCAGCTGGGATAGAGATACTAACGTGCAGGTACCCTGAGAGAGGTGAAGGTAGGTCGATGAGACTGCTCGCTCGAGCTCCCCTTTAAGGTCTTTTCGAGTCATGCACACAGGGATAGGTTGCCTAGAAAGTGTCCGAAAAGAATACGATCAGTACCGAGTCGCCTCAAAAACGATAAGAAAAGACGGTTATAAACGCGTACTTTTTGGCATCCAACCAGTATTTTCCAAGCAACTTGGGCAAGAATGTGACGATTCGCTCGTCGCACAAGAACATGCCGTGCTCGTTGACCAACTGCCTTCGAGCCTCATACGGCTTGAACTTGCCCTTGAGCTTCTCCATTCCGACGACTCGGTCAATGAACTTGATGGACGAGGTCTCGAGGAGGTCCTTGTACTCCCTTTGAGGATCCTTTGAAAAGAGGCAGATCGAGGTATATCGGGGATCGAGCAGAGGAGTGGGGATTTGACTATCGAGGATGAAGAGAATATATTTAGCGGGCCAGTATGTTGAATGAAGGAGGGATTGAGAGAGTAGAGAGAAAGCCTAACTTACATCTTGATGGGCTTAATTCGTTTCTCAGGAGAAATCTTCTTGGTAGCAATGACAAGCCAGACGAATTCATCCTTGGACAAAAGTTGAGTCGATTCCTTCTTGATTCGCTCCTTCTCGGCGTGGGCAAACAGAGCGTTCACCGCCTTAGTGGCCTGAGCGGTAGACACCTTGGAAGGCTCAATCTCCTTCTTTCTTGGAGGGTTAGCCGGAAGAGAGCTTCTAGTGATAAGAGCAGGTTTAAGGGAAGAGAGCGCCATGATGTATAATGTATGTGAGTGCGAAAGAGAGAGAGAGAGAGTGAGGTCGAGGTCTACGTCTATCTGGCTGGCTGGAGTACAAATGGGAATTTTTTGGTGAACAGATAGATTCTCTGATTTTCAAAGTATGCACAGCATGTGGCGCAATGATCCACGTGTTTTATGAATAAGTAACCAGACTGTAACCATACCGGACGATCCTCCCGTGTTCCTGTTCCTGTTCCTGTTCCTAGAATTCATCTCGTGCCTCTCGTTTTCCTCTCCCATCCCATCCTCGGTCTCTTGTCTTATCACTCTCGCTCTCACCTTCATCCCTCTCCCTCTTCCTTGCTTCTCCTTACTCGGCCTCGTTCTCTGGAAAGAACGGTCGAAGAGCCTCTCTATCTTCCACACGGCACCTCAGTCTTGTGAGTGAATCTTTCGTAAAGGTAGATTGGACTTGACAATCCGAACGATAGACGTAGCATACATCTGTATATTAAGCGTCCATTCCTTCGTCTGTACTGACCTTTGTCTGTGTACATATCTGGTCAGATCTCTTATCTGCTCATACTACTCCGGCCATCGATTCTGCAAAAGAAGGAAAGCAAGAATCTAGAGAAGACAGATAAGAGAGAGAGCTTACTCGAACCTACTCCGGAAAGATCGACCATTGACTGGCCATCCTCTTCTTGTCGCGCACATCCGAATAACATCCTACTCACTCTCGTTCTCTTTTTCATACTCGTACAAAAATGTCATCGATTCCTTCCTCCCATCGTCGGTCTCAGTCCAAGGTTCATTCATTCCATTCTCTTCCCTCCACTCCATTTTCAACGGTCACCCATCGATCATCCGGCCTACCCACGATAGCATCCCTCAGGTCTGAACCGACGTTGATTGTCCTGACGAGCACGCTTACCCGAGCGTTTGCTTGCTATGCCGTCAAGTCTTGGGGAATAGAAAACGTTGGAGCGAGTTTGATCCTGTCGGTTGGAATGGGTATATGTGGCTCAATTGGGCTACTCAAAGCAAGACGCAAAGGACTAGACGGCATCTTGGTAAGACGCTCGATTGTTGTTTTGTTCCGTCTTGTTTCTTGAACCGACACTTATCTCATCTGTATTCAAACCTCGACATACAGTCTCCTCTGTTTGGATCGTATATACTTCTCTTTGCTTTACATCAATATTCATTCTATTGGGCTTTGAGCGTTCTGCCTGTTATCCGGTTTGTTCATCACTATCGTCATCACTCAAATGTAACTAGGCTGAACCTCTGCTCATTCTCTTTCTTCTTTGACACTTATGATCCTCTGGCATTTTAGAGTGTTGATCTTTACACTGCTTCCCAGTGTATGGGCTGTCAGTTACACATTTGGAAAGCCAGCGGTATGTATTTCCCGACAACAATGTGCAGCTTCTTAAATGGGGTTTCAATCCTGCGCCCTCAGACACTCCCGGCGCAAACAGTTAGTTGATACTAGGGTCATTTACGACATTCATAGCTCATAGGAACATTAGTCTTAGCAACCACCTTTGTTGCTTCAATCTTCATATCGATGGGTGTTGAATCTTGTACGTGAGATTCTTTTCTCTATCGCGCGATGTCAATGTCATTTCAAATCTCACACCATTTTCGTTTCTTTCTGATTTTCTCATCTTCTGATGTCTGCGGTATAGCTCTCTCAAATTCTCTTCTTGCGCATATGTCCGTTCTGGTCTATATATTGACCGGAAACTTGAAGGAATTTTTGGAAGAAAAACTTTTAATAAGCATAAAGAACGGAGAGGGAATCAAAGGAGAGATTAAGGATGAGATTGGTCGGATCCGATCTTGGGCCATGTGCGTGGCAGCGATCATCTTCGGGTTTGGGTCTCTCTTTGTCAGTAACAATTTTCGTCACACCTTGGCCTTGCTCCTGGCAACTGACTAACGATGTTTCGTCCTCTAGAGTTCATCAAGTCCTCCCACAACCTGGCCAGCCCTTCAAAAGATGGTTTACGCCCTCGCTGTTATCCAGCCTCTGCTATCACCCCCTTCAATTCTGAACTTGAATAAAGCCGCTAATGCTAGTCTGCCGAAAGCAGGCACAGCTTTCCTCTTGATGATCAAAGTCGCAGCGGCCATCGGGTGGCTGTTCCAAGGAGTTCGTGGGGGTTGGAGTGAAGTCGGACTGGGAGTAGGCGTATGGCTTGGTTTGTCTATTCTCACCACCCTACCTTGTGGAGAGCAGATGCTGATCCAAGATACTATACGTTCAACCTATCAGCCATCTATTTTACCCCGTACCAACTTCTTCCGACCCCTCAAACCTTTTCGCCTTTGAACCATACATCACTTTCATCATCCTCTTCCCTCTCATCCACTACGTCTTCAAATACATCTCCTACATACCGGCTTGCCAAGACATACCTCAAGGTGATCCTTGACAATCCTGAGTCAAGACGGATCTGGTGGTTCTTGTTGCTCAATCTGGGCTACATGCTCGTTCAAATGATTTGGGGAGTATGGACCAACAGTTTAGGTCTGATCAGTGACGGTAAGCTAGCGAGTCTTGCTTTCTAATCACGTTGTCTCTTGTACACGCCCAAGTAGGGCTCATTTAATTTTCGACTTGACTGCATTTGGGAAGCGATTCACATGTTCTTCGACTGCATGGCGCTCGGAGTTGGGTTGTTTGCTTCCGTCATGGCCAGCTGGAAGCCCAACGGAGAGTTTACATATGGGTATGTCATCCCATGTTGTCCACTCTTCTCAAACGCAAGACGCTAAAACAAGAATCGCCTTAAAACCTTATGTGTAGATACGGCCGGGTTGAGACCTTGTCTGGTTTTGCCAATGGTATCTTCTTGATCTTGATCTCAATCTTTATCGTATTTGAAGCTATCCAGAGAATGTGCGTTTTTCTTAGTTGATTTCTTGCTGAAAGTGAATTGATTTATGAAGGCCCTCTATTTCTTTCAATAGTGCGGACCCCCCGGAGATGAACACCAACCGATTACTGCTTGTCAGTTCTATTGGACTGGCGATCAACTTGTTTGGAATGTTTGCAACAGGAGGTCATGCTCATCACGGGGTACGTCCGTCTGTTTCTGCTTCATTCCTTCGAACACATACACCGATTTAAGGTCTTTTGCTTACTGTCAACTCTCTTCAATTTTTGTAACAACTGACACCGGACTAAAACAACAGCATTCGCATGGAGGTGGACACTCACACGGTCCGGCGCCTGAACCCAAGGTCGCCCCTCCCCCTCCTCCAACTACGAATGCGCACGCTCATTCTCATTCTCATGCCGCACATACTGATCAGCATGTGGGTCTCAGTCGTCTCTGTGACCAGCAGCTCACGTTGTAAATATACTAACCTACTTTTGGATACATTCTTAAATGGCGAATAAGACTGATCATGATGGACATAGCCATGGGCATGAAGTTTCTGTGAGTGATCGACATGTTTCCTATCCGTTTATCGCGCATGTACAAATATTTTATTTAATCTTCACTATTCTCTTTCCTAGACACCTGGACACCTGGACCACCATGATGACCATCACGGTCATTCTCACGCGAGCCCATCTACTTCGTCTCCAGTCTCACATAACGGACATTCTCACTCGGTGAATCTTTCGCTTGTGTTTTTGTCTCCCAAATGTTCAGGGAAAGAAGACATCCAAGCTAAATACTCGTATACCCTTGCTAAAAATGAATCGATAATCAGGCTGGTTGTGACGTGAGTGGATACTCCGACCGAATACTTGTTGAATCCAACTAACGTACCGTTGGTCTGTTGTTGTTTACTTGAACTTAAAGCATGATGACCATGACGACGATGACGATGTTTTCGCTTCGGTATGTGACACGAGTCCTTCTCCTCAAACCCGACATATCTGTACTGACTTGGCTCACATCATATATAGCATGAACAAGGACACAGCCACAACATGCGAGGTGTCTTCCTTGTGAGTATTCGTCTCCTTGATTCCCAACTTCAGCTCGAGCGTTTCTCTCATCAAATTTCTTGTTCTCGATATGATAGCATGTTTTGGCCGATACAATGGGTTCTGTCGGAGTCATTATTTCTACGCTTCTGATCGGTTACACTGGCTGGACTGGTTGGGACCCAATTGCCTCATTGTTTATTGCGGCATTGATAGTGGCAAGTGTGGTACCATTGGTGATTGATAGTGGCAAGGTCTTGTGCTTGGACGCTGGTAGTGAGAATGAGAAGGATATTCGTCTGGCTCTTTCCGAAGTACGTCGTGTATGGTACATCTATCTTCTTTTGACATAACCTTACTCATCGCTCTTAATTTTCACAGCTCGCCTCCGTCGAAGGGCTCGCGGGGTATGGTGCCCCCCGATTCTGGCCTAAGGATGAATCCACGATGGTTGGCTCAATTCATATTCATCTCGCCCAGACTCTAGACACCGACCCCGGCCGACCGATCGATGCGACCTCAGTTCGTCATCTTCAGCCTAATGCGGTGAAATATGCGAACGTTGATCGAGTTGTCAGAAGGGTGAAGACAATCTTGAAGAAACGGATCAGAGGGCTTACTGAGCTGAATGTCCAAGTGGAAGGGAGTATGTTGAGTCCGTCACCGAGAAGGCTGTAGGAGAGTGAATTGTTCTTGTCGTTTTCTGTTTCCACGCTTTTCCCACTCTTCCTTTCTTCTTTTTGAATTTCTCTTGATCTTGGGTACTCTACCAATGCATTACATCCCTCACATCCGCCATCTTTTCGATCTATATATCTATAAATCCATTGGTTTTCGTTTCTGATCTTTTGTGCATGTTCTTTGACAATCTTTATTTATAAGGCCCTCGTTTTTCTCCTTTCTGCGCAACCAATCCTTGTTTGAACGGTGGAGAAACGAAGAGAAAAGCAATCATTGAATCTTAAGGAGAAAAGAATACAATCACCCTCAGAACCACATTCATAGTTAGCCCCCAAGCCAATATACTGACGAGTGGGACAAGAATCCACCAAAACCAATAGAGCCACGTTGAAAGATCGCTCGGACCGAACTGATAAAAAGCTCCTTCCCAGATCCCCAAGTTCGGTTTGAACGGCTGATCGTTGACGATTCTATTGATTTGAAACGTCCACCATATCGTTCCCAAGCCGGCACCTATCAGACCTGACGAATCCTTCTTTCTGGCCTCTGGAATTCTTTTATCCAGGTCGCTGTCGAGATTGATTTGACGTCGGCTGCGACGACTGCTTCGTTCGGTAAGGAAGGAGAGAGTGAAGAGATCGGACCATCGATAGACGTGATCGAGGTTAGGCATCTCAAATTCTTTTATCTCCTCTCTCTTTCGTAAGAGATGGGACTTTGGTAATGAAGGATGAGCGATTGAAGGCCTTGCGAAACCTAAAAGATGAGCCGCAGGAGATGGAGAAGGAGGGAGAACGGAAAGGAGTGACGGAATGGAACGGAGAGATGATGAAAGAAGAAGTGGAGGAAGGGACGGAGAAGGCTGAACTTTGAGAAGGCGAGTTGAGAACGATTGGAATTGAACGTTTGGGCCAGAAGATGATGCAAAAACTTTTAGACGTAAGGGATTCCAATCGTGGTATTTAGCTTTCTTCGGTTCTGCAAGAAGGAGAAGACGGATAGAGTATGATGAAGAGATACCGACCTGGGTTAGTATAGCTCCCCCCGCTGAGCTCAATGAAATCCCAGCCTTCTTCACTTTCCTCCTCTCCAGGCCTGCAGACCCGAACGAGCATCTGTCTGACATCTATGACCTGTTTGATAGCTTCATCTTCATCTAGCCCACCGTCGGTAAAGTCTCCACAATTCATCTTGATCCCCACGATGAACTCTCGTTTCGTGTTCTCCCTCACGTATGTTAATACTCTTCTCAAAACTTCCAGCCCTCCATTGCCGCTCTCGTTTGCACCATCAATGCCGACGCCGAGATCCCGTTGAAGACTAAACACCGAGCTAGGAGGTCGCTTGTTTGACTGAGGAGACAAAAACTGTGCAAGTAGATATCCATGAGCAGCATGGATCTCAACCCCTTTCACACCTGCCATCTCCAAAAACCGAGCTGTCTGACCGAATCTTCTCAGAACGTCATCGATTTCCTCATCGGATATATCCTTCCTGGGTATCCGGAAAAGGAGAGCGTTGAGGATCGAGTTGATGAACCCTTTGCTGGAGATAGGTATTGGAGAAGGAGCAAGAGGAGAAGAGAATGCTGCACGACGGGCAAAGAGAGGAGATTGACGACCAGGATGAGAAAGTTGGATCACCAGCGGACCATCGGAGGACTCATCTGGGCCATCGGAGGTGGAGGAAGAGGTACGTGAGATCGAATTTACAAGCGATATCCAGGGGGCGAGAGAGGAAGGTATCGGATCAAGACATCGGGGCACGGTCAGATCCCATGGAGTCGCTAGCCAATCTGGATCAACCTGAACGTTCCCTGTTCAACCATTGATTACCAAGTCAAGAAAATCAAACAGGGAAGAGAGCAGAAGAGACTGAGGCTAGGAAGAGAACAAGAGCATTCCTCTTCCCCTCCTTTCCTGCTTCTCCAAGAGCAACAGAGAAGGTTCACCCACCAGATATGATCATACCCCAACCTCCTTGTGCCCAAGATTTGTATATTCTTTCATGACTTTCCGTCGGTGGTCCTCCTCCAAAGACTGTGAGGCATTCTGCCATGGCTACCTAACATATACATATATATAATCAGTCGAGGGAAGAGAGAGAAACGTGGACTTCCCTGGAAGTGTTGACTTAACTGACCTTGACGAGCCTGTTAGGGAGAAGATGACCAGAGAACGGGAGTCTAACCGAGTTCTTTAACGGGTTTTCTGAAGATTCCATGATATTCCCAAGACTTTCCAGATGATGGTTAGATGAGAGTACCCAAATCTAAGGCAGAAGGTGACGCGATTCGGTCTTGCGCGAAACACAGTTTGACTTTAAAATGGAATCAATAGATACATGTGTATATCAAAAAAACAGTGTGGAGGATTAAGAGATGTCAAAGAAGAGATCGATGGTGGGAAGGGAAGGTAGTACATAATAAAACAGATAGAACAGTCAACTTTGCACATCTCACACATACGCACACACGCACGTATATTCAACCATCTGCTACCACCTTCTTATCAAAAGGAGCAGACAGAGCAGACATTAAGGGAACGATATAGAAGTCAAGAGAGGAACGATGGAAAAACACAGTCGGTTTAAAGCTCGCTCTTCACGCTCTTGGAAGCTCGGGCGGACTCCTTGGAGGCAGCCACGGAAGCGCTGCTGGCTGAAGCCTGAGCAACAGAGTACACGCTGTAAGCAGACTTGGAGGCAACTGAAGCAACGGAGGAGGCTAGAGATGATAATGAATAGGTGGTCAGACCGGAGAACTTGACAAGACGAGCTCAGATGTACAGCGCAATCACTCACCGGAAGACAAGAAGCCATGTCCAGAGCTCTGCGCAGCAAGGGAAAGAGAAGAAGCAGAGGCGTAGGCGCTCTTTGAGTAGGCCGAAGCGCTGGCAGATGCAGCCGAGGCGGCAGAACCAGTCTGGCTAGCAGCAGCAGAAACAAGGGAAGAGTAGGAAGACTCGGCGGCAAGGCTGTATAAAAGTTCGAGGACGAGTGAGGTTAGTCGAGTTCACAAAGGACGAATCTGCTCGAGTTCCAACGGAAGAACAACTTACGAGGCAGAAGAGGCACTAGCAACAGCAGCTCGGCTCAATTTGGAAGCCTCGGCCTGTCCGGCATTGGCAGCTCGGTTGAGTCCGACAACGGCCTTGTTGTAAATCTCCTCGGGAGATCGCGTGACACCGGCAAGAGCATCGAGAATGCCGTGAAGAGTGTCCTCAGCGTAAGCAGCTCCGCTGTTTAACTTCTCCCGAATAGAGGCAAGAACTACCGAAGGAAGATCAAGAAGCTACGTGTTAGTTGAAGGCTCATCCCGTCGCTTAGAAGGGAGTAAATGAGAAAACGAACGCGAGTCAGCCTTAGTGGAGGCCTGAACGTATCGGATTCGAACCTCCTGGAGGAGAGAAGGTCGGGTGGTGTACTTAGTGTCGTCAACCCCAGCGTTTCGGAGGTAAGCTCGGAGTCGCGCATCAGGCCAAGTAAGGTACTCGGAGTTGGCAGAGGTGACAATAGCCTTCTTGTCCTTGAGGAGCTTAATCATATCGTCTCGCTTGGCCTCGTAATCGGTCTTAACATAGTTGTTGTCAATTAGCCACTGACGAATCTCAGAATCCTTCCAGCTGGGAGCCCATGAATCGACAGCCTTGTGGTAGTTCTCTCCGACCAATCGCTCGTACTTCTCTCGCGTTAGCTCGATGTTGGACTTGAGGAAGCCGTGCTCGACGAGCCAGTCTCGGAGCTGGGATTCAGTCCAAGTAGACCAAACACTGTCGTTGATGCTGAAGTAGTTCTCCTTCATGCTCTTAAGTAAGGAGTCTCGGGTCTGCTGAACAGGAGTCTTAATGACACCGTGGGCAACGAGCCAGCTTCGCATGTAGTTGTCGTTCCAGGTCTCGTAAACAGCGGCCTTGCCGTCCTTGTAGGGCTGTTGAGCAAGCGCAATGAGCTCGTCTCGCTTGGCCACAGTGTTGCTCTTAATGAGACCCTTCTCGACTAGGTAGTCCCGGAGGCTATGTCATGATAACCGGATAAGCCTTTCTTGATTCGGGGTTTGGGTGCAAAAATATATATGTAGCTTACGTGTTGTCATCCCAGGTAGAGTAGATGTAATCCTTGGCAGCCTGAGGGGCAGAGATAACAGCGCTGGCTCCGGCAGCAAGGGCTATGTTTCGTCCCGTAGATTATGTCCATCAGTAAAGGAAGCTAGACAAATTTGTTGAGAAAAATTACTCACCAGAAGAGACAGAAGAGGCGCCGTTGTAGACACCAGCAGAAGCGGCGCTGGCGGCTGAGGTGGCAGATCTGGAACCGGTAGAAGCGCCTGTGATGTAGCAGTGGACATAATTCAAAATTAGTAACACAATTGCTGAAGAGCCCGCCAGATGAGCAAAGAAGCGCACCATTGGTGACCTGAGCGTAGGCAGAGTTTGCGCTAGCAGCGGCTACGCTAGAGGCGCTGACAGCCGAGGCGGAAATCTCCGAAGCAACGGACGCAGCAGCTCCGGAAGCACTGTAGGCAGAGGCAGACGCGACCGAGGCGAGAGAAGCAGCAGTCCTGGCAGCCTCATCGGTTAGAGAGGATCCAGAAGAGGAGAGAGAGGAAGCACTGGCAGCAGCAGCCTTCGTGGCCTGCTGATAAGAGTTTCCATATATGGCGGTAGAGGCCTGGTTGTATCTGTGAATGGATATATATATGTATCAACGTTATCACCATTTTAGGAGAAGAAGATGGGGTTTTGGTGCAATCAGTAAAAGATGAACTCTCGAGTGGGACAGAACAGAAATAACTAAGGCACTTACCGCTGCTTGGCGAGAACGACCAATTTCTCCTTGGTGGTAGAAGGCGAGATAACACCCTGTTCCAAGAGGTAATCCCGAAGCTGAGACTCGGTCCAACTGTTGAGAAGAAGAGTAAGAATGATGTGCACCATTGTGGTATAAACTTGAACTTTTCTCAAAGAGATAAGACGTACGTGTCAAAAGTCTTTTCACTCAAGGCCTCAAAGGCAGCTTGAGCAGCGCCGGCACCTCGACCAGTGTAGTGCAATCCAGCGTCGAAAGCATCGTTGGCAAGTGCGATACTGAATAGGAATTGAAGAGGGAGTTACAAAGTCAAGAAGAAAAAGAAAGCATAACGATCGTCAGAATACATGGTGATGACGATCGGATTGAAATGTCATGTACGTCATCGACGACAAATATACGCGACAAGGAGTTTTCCTTTAATTATATATATTTTTGGTCAAAAAGCAGTTGAATGAACGAACAGATCATTTTTTGTGAGCGTGGACGGCGCGGTGACTCCCTTCTCCTGAAGATATGCTGCGAGCTTGTTTGAGTCCCAAGTGGTGTAGTCGGCTATTAAATGAAAGACAATGAGGCAAGAAGTGAATATCAGATGAACAAAGATTTTGACCAAAAGTGGCGAGCGAGTTTTTTTCTTCCTCTTTTTCTTTTGTATCATCTCGCTAAATCAAACAGGACAGGTGGCGAAAGAGGAAGAATAAAAAGAAAGAGAACGAGAGGAGATGTGTACGATTGGGAAACTACATACGTTTGTCCTTCTTGAACCAACTTGCCTCCGCCTGGGAAGACAGGAGAAGCGAGACAGAAACGACCGTGGCGAGAGGGAACTTCATGATTCTTCAACTAGAAGGGAAAGTTGCAATAAGGATGGATGATGAGGAAAGAGAGAAGGCAAAAAAAGAAGCACTGTGATGGGTGATAGAGAGGAAGAAGAGGGAAAGAAAGAGCACAAGAAAAAAAGAGATGGCCTTTTTAAGAGAGATATGGAATCCTGTCATCTCCTCAATCTCAGGCACGAGGAACGAGCAAGAGGGGGCGCATACAACTACCTTACGTAATTCATTTTAATGACGTACCCGCACGTCATCAGGGTCTGGACCTTTTACGTGTAACGAGTGAGCGAGCGCGTGTATGCTCGTGTGTACACCTTCTGGCTCCTTCTTCATTGTATAAGGTCTGCCTCCATCGACAGGAGAGAAGACAGAGAGGGAAAGAAAGAGAGAGCGTGCCAGACTACAACGCGGATAGAAATACACATATATATGACTCATATTAATTGGATCTGCTTGGCCTGATATTCTTTTCTTTGTTTCTCTGTTTTGTGCGCGTAGATAGTTTGGTACCAATCAAGCGAATGACACCAGTCCAATCGAAACCCATTCAGCTCAGTTCGGCTGATTGAGAATGACAGTTCAACGACGGTGGATGATGTTCAACGAAGAAGGACGAACCAGTTTTCAAGTTGTCCCTCGCCTGATTGATCGACGCGGCCATGCTAGCTAGTCCACCTCTATCAGGGTGGTGTCTCTCGATCTGTAGTCTATAGGCATATTCGATCTCGCTCTCGGTCGGAATGGCATCTCGACCAGTCAAGAGAATTCCCAGACAAGAATAGAACTTATCGGGATCGTTCAGCGTGAACAAATTGTATTTTGTCTTCACAGCTGGAATAGATTTCGTCTTCGGGTCTTGAGCTTGACGGTCTGTAGAGGCAGACGATCCCCAGTTCTAAAGGACAGAGGGATCAAGCATTCTAAGCAAAACAGTACAAAGGGAGAGAAACAACTCCTTCTCGGAGATCAAAAAAAGACGAACCTTGAATTGTGTGTTAGGAGATCTTTTTGCCTGATTATCCATCTCAAGATATGGTATCTTAGGACGGTTCGCTTCCAGCTGAGCTTCCCTTTGTCTTCGAGCTTGGTTCAGCTTTGCTTCCTCTATCAACCTTTGTCTTTCATCCTCTCTCTCTCGTATCTTTTGAGGTCGACTCAACACCTCTCTCGTCCATGCTTCTGGTGACAGGATTCTCTCTGGATCGTATATTCCTCTCGTCTCCCCACCGCCGTTCACATGAACGCTACCAACAGCCGAGCCGGACTTGACCCGACCCAGCTTAGCGGCTAATTCTATTCGAACACCAGACAGGTTGGATGGACCTGGTTCATGCAATGATCTGGGATGAGATGGCTGGTAGGAGTGGATGAACGGACTGAACCAATCTAGCTTGTCTCGAACGTCGGCAGACAGTTGAGCGTCTGTGAATTGGTCAGTCTTTAGCCCAGAGATCTTTTTGAACTGATGAAAAGATGTGGCCTATCCAAATTGAAGCGAGAAAAATCAAGAAGGAAGTGAGTAGGGGCAGCGCAAGTTGAAGCAGAGAGAGAAAACCCACGGCATCGTCCCATATTAATCTTCCAGCATCTTCACCAGTCGAGTTTCGTTGGGTTCGAAGTGTAGCCTTTTGAACTTGGAGTGTGCTTACATCGATCGCCGCTACAGGCAATCGTCTGCCTTCTATGAATGTTTCGTACGCAACGATCACTGGCTTCCTAATCGGAAACGCCACTTTATCCTATTACGAAACGAGCAGAGGTTGTCTGGTGAGCGCGAGCGTCAAAGGCGACCCTATGGAGAGGATGAGAAGGAACGCTGTGTTCTCACCCAAACATGAACTGAGTCATGCAGTATCCTCGATATGCTCCCTCCTTGAGGAAATACTGGGTCCCAATCTTTGACTCTACTAACAATCTGTTTAATCCTTCTCTCCCCTCTCCTGCCTTGTCCTCTAGCCTTTTCTCTCGTGCGTCCACCAATAATGCCCCTTGAGTTTGAGATATTTCTGACAAGCTCCGTTGAAGAAGATAACCGAAACGTCTTTTGTTTGCCGCTAGAGAATGGTTCATGAACAAGCTTCGACAGTCGCCCTGTCGGAGGGCCAAGCGTGAACGGGATGATCGAGGCCATATGGTCCCCTTGGAGCGGAGCGGAAGGAGTTGTATATTGTGGAATCGGCAGTTGGACGCTACCTCTCATTGAGGAGGATGACGGCGAGGTAGTGAGGGGTACGTAAACATGAGGAGAGATCGAAAACTGTAGTGTTCTGTGTTTATGAGGTAAGAAGGATAGCGTTCAGCTTGGATATACTGTACATTAGGCGAGAAAAAGAGAATTAGGAAAGGCGAATGAAAGAACCAACGTAAGATCAGCCTGATCTGTACCCGAGATCTCAACGGTCAATAGAAATGGGTGATCTCCTTTGTCCCAAGCCAAGAGACCTTGTCCGGATTGAGTGTAGAACAGCGGTTTACCATAGTATATATAAGCAATCGACCAAAACGGGAGGTACGCGAACTTTAGATCGACGTTTGGCTGCTTCGTTCAAGTTTTCCACATTAAGAGTTCGACACATTAATTTCTGTCGTTTTCTTCAGAGATCTACCCGACTATCGTGCAAGCGCATAGATTACAGACAAACCTTGGTGATCTGTCGAATCCGATCGATCGCCTTGGATGTCTGTTCTTCGGTAATTTCGAGAGGATCGTATATTCTATCGTACGGATCTTCACCCGTTGATGGTTTTGCTAGTGTTCTCTTATCGGACGATACTCGACATGAAGGAAAACACCTGAAGGAGCGTCGTGGAAGAGCATATGTTGTCTGATGAACTCGAGATCTAGAAAGAATATGTAGAGAACTAGACACGATGGTGAGCATGTGGGTTAGGGTCAAGCCCAGAGAGAGCGGAAGGATGAAGGAGGACAATATAGACGGATATAACGAAAAAGACTATAGAATTTTTGGTAAAACATTACAAACATTGAACGTATCCCATCACCTACCTAAGTTGGCACCACCACCATCAACATCGTACATATGGACCCACCATCGGCTGGGGTCCATCAGGACTTTATTCATCACACTGCTATCACGCTCTCTAGGTTGCTGAACATTCCGAATCCTAATGATCTGCTTGCTAGAAGAGTCATCGACATCGCCAAATCCAATCCATCTTCCACCGCGTTCAGCCGGGCCTGCTCCGCGTTCGGCAAGTTTCCTCAGGACTCTCTCGACGCGCTTCATACAGAGATTATCGTTCATTTGTCTCAAGAAGAGAATTCGAAAGGCCTTCGGGTGACTGGGTTTGAAGAAAGAGCTCAAGGAGAGGAGCGTGAGATGTTGGAACCAGAAGAGGAACGAGGTGTCGGTGGCTTGGTCAGAGAAGGCGGCCTTCAACATACCTTCAGAGTACCACAAGCCTCTCTCCTCGGACTTGACAAGCTGGCCGAACAGAAGAAAGAGGCAGCAGCTACCAAAAAACGACTAGAGGAATTATCACGACGAGGGAAGAGAACTAGGCAGGATGAAGACGAGGCAGATACTGGGGATGCCCCCATGTTCAAAGTTCCTGCCTTACCTCCGAGAGCGGCGAACATCCGACAACGAGGGGCAGAAACTCCTTCTCACGGTCCTGGACTCTCAGATACCGCTAAAAAGAGACTCGAAGAGCATAGAAGAGCTAGAGAGAAGGCCAAAGGTCTGTTCTTCTTCTTTGATCTCTTTCTTTCTTCTTTGTTTTGACCAATACGTCATTTGCGTCTCGTTCAGATGGTCTGCCCGTCGAAAATCAAGTTCAGGAAAACCAACCTCGAGGACTTGGTGACTTCCAACGTCGACTTAACAAACAAGAGCAATATGCCCGAAAATTGCCCTCTACAGCATCTTCTCACTCTTCCTCGTCGCTTCAGTCCTCAGATCCACAGTCGACCCCTCGTTCTCAAAATTCCAACCTTGAGTCTAATTCTAGAGGCAACTCTAAATCCTGGTCGGATGCACCTACCCCGCGAAGTGAACGAGGCGGTCCCTCGACTGAGCGCCGAGCAGGAGACGGCTCAGTCAGAGTTCCTAACCGAGGATGGGATGAGACACCTCGGAGAAGGGAAGGTCAGCTCGGCAGTATGGGCAGAAGAGATAATGGTTGGGATGCTACGCCAAGAAGCGAAGAAAAGAAGTATGGAGAAAATGGAGTTGATTTCACGCCAAACCAAAGAGAATGGGAGGAGGAACAGGTCAGACTTGACCGTGATTGGTATGGAGAGGAATCCGAAGTAGTGAGTTCTGTTTTTATTCATTTAATTTGATTTTTTTGTCGTTCATTCTACTGACTATGTTGTCTGACTACCTCTGGTTTAAAAGGCTGGTGATGGTGATCATAACCCGTTTGCTCAATACGAAGATTTCACGCATCAACAAGAGGAAGAGCTTACTAAGAAAGCCGCCAAGAAGGTCACAGCTCGACAAGCCCAATACAATGCTGACAATGACCTCTGGGAGAAAAACCGACTTCACACCTCCGGTATAACCTCCAGAGAGTCCGTTGACATGGATTTCGAAGATGACTCTGATTCTAGAGTTCATGTCCTCGTCCATGACCTGAGACCACCTTTCTTAGATGGGACTACGGCGTACACTAGGCAGTTGGAACCCATCAATCCTATCAGAGACCCAACAAGTGACATGGCCGTGTTTTCGAAGAAAGGTAGTGCTCTTGTTAGGGAAAGAAGGGAGCAGCAAGAACGAGCCAAGGTGCGATCGATATCATTTCATTTGTTTTCTTCTCTTCTTTCCTATCAAGGCGTTGTTCTCTAACAATGTCTCTTCCTACGAACGGGAGCAGGCGGCCGCTAAACTTGCCTCGGTAGGCGGAACGGCACTTGGAAATATTCTGGGTGTCAAAGAGGGAGAGGATGGAATCGACGGCGCTACTTCTGCCCCTCTTGGTATGTAGCTTTCCCCTTTTCTTAATCAACGCCTTATCATCCTTCCGATCTGTCTAAATAACTTCTTTTCTGAAACTTCTACAGATGAGAAATCCAACGATGGGAACTACAAATCCGAATCACAATTCTCCAGTCATCTGAAAGCAGCTGAAGGAGCCTCTTTATTCTCTAGGACAAAATCATTAAAAGAACAGCGAGAATATCTCCCGGCGTTTGCTTGTAGGGAGGATCTGATGAGGACCATCAGAGATAATCAAGGTTTGTTGTCTGTTGTCTCTAACTTCCTAGTACTATCCCCATCATATCCTTGTTCGGTTGACTGATGAAAAGTACAAACTACCTACATCATCAACCCTGTATTCGAACTGTAGTCATCGTAGTGGTGGGAGAAACTGGATCTGGTAAAACAACACAGCTCGCGCAGTTCCTTTATGAAGATGGGTATTGCAAATATGGTATCATTGGTTGTACCCAACCGAGACGAGTGGCTGCCATGAGCGTAGCCAAGCGAGTCAGTGAGGAAATGGAGGTCAAGTTAGGTGATCTGGTTGGATACTCGATCCGTTTTGAGGATTGCACATCTCCAAAGACAACTATCAAGTGTTAGTTTTTGAAAAATACTCTGACTTTTTCCCATAGTGGTCCAGAGCTGATATTTTTGATCTTATCGTGTTGTTGTTTCTCATTTTAAGACATGACGGATGGAGTACTACTTCGAGAATCTTTAAATGAAGGCGATCTTGACAGATACAGCGTGATCATATTAGACGAAGCTCACGAACGGTCACTCAGCACGGATGTACTAATGGGTCTTTTGAAGAAGAGTACGTATGTTCTTGGCTGTGTATTTCAATCTGCCCAAGACGTTCTGATCTGGTTTCCTCTCAATTGTTTGTTGGCCCGGCTACAGTTTTGACGCGTCGAAGAGATCTGAAACTTATCGTGACTTCAGCTACAATGAACGCTGAGAAGGTTGGGCCCTCTTCCTCTTTGTCTTGATAGTCAAATGACCTAATCTCAACCTCGAAACCTACCGATACAGTTTTCCAATTTCTATAGCGGAGCACCCTGCTTTACTATCCCTGGTCGAACATTCCCCGTCGAGATCTTCCATAGCAAAGCGCCTTGCGAGGATTATGTTGATAGCGCTGTCAAGCAGGTCCTTCAGATTCATTTGTCGAACCCTCCTGGAGACATTTTAGTATTCATGACAGGTCAGGAAGATATCGAGGCTACGTGTTCGGTCGTTGAAGGTGTGTTGTGCTTCATGATTCTATATCTCATCCCTTCTATTGAGTTTTAACCAACATCTCCCTCTTCCTGAATCATTCTCTGATCCTAGATCGGTTGAGTCAATTGGATGATCCCGCTCCGTTAGCTGTTTTGCCAATCTACTCTCAGATGCCGGCAGATTTACAAGCAAAGATCTTTCAGCCAACCGTTGATGGTCGACGAAAAGTCATTGTTGCTACCAACATTGCCGAAACATCCTTGACAGGTAAATGTTTCTTTACTTGCTTCTGTTCTTCCAAATACGACTCGTTGACTGGAAACATATTTTTACTTTGCTATGTTGTATAAACAGTGGATGGTATTCTATATGTTGTGGACGCAGGTTACTCAAAGTTGAAAGTATACAACCCTAAAGTGGGAATGGATGCTCTTCAGATCACGCCTATCAGTCAGGCTAACGCTGGTCAGAGAACCGGACGAGCCGGACGAACAGGCAACGGGTAGGTCTCAAAAACTCTTATCTCGATAGTTTCTTCTTAGAAAAGGGAGGAATAATCTAATCAAACTCTTCCATACTCTTGTTCTTCGCCTTACGATGAAGATTCTGCTACCGACTCTTCACTGAGATGGCCTTCATCAACGAACTCTTTCAGAATAACATTCCAGAGATTCAAAGAACGAATTTGGCGAATACAGTTCTGATGCTGAAGTCTCTTGGAGTTAAAAACACACTTGAATTCGATTTCATGGATCCTCCGCCGCAGGTATGTATCACTATATATCTATCTCGAGATTGTAAATGATGCTGATCGGTTTTCTTTTCTTGATATCAGGAAAACATCATCAATTCGATGTATCAACTCTGGGTTCTAGGCGCGCTTGACAATATTGGTAACCTCACACCTTTAGGTAGAAAGATGTCAGACTACCCAATGGAACCTTCGCTTGCAAAGATGTTGATAGTCTCGGTTGACTATCAGTGTGCCAACGAGATGTTGACGATTGTGTCAATGCTTTCTGTTCCTTCGGTTTTCTACCGACCGAGAGAAAGACAAGAGGAAAGTGATGCGGCTCGAGAGAAATTCTTTGTTCCAGAGAGTGATCATCTTACGCTACTCCATGTATACACTCAATGGAAGAGTAACGGGTACGTTTTCTGTCTTTTGCAGCTTTGATGGAGATGTTAAACTCCATGTGTATCATTGTTTCTTATCTTCAATTTTCAGATACCGAGATGATTGGGCCATGAAACATTTCTTACACCCTAAATTATTGCGTAAGGCCAGGGAAGTCCGAACCCAACTGGAAGATATTCTCAATACACAGAAGTTGGACATCAAGTCAGTCGGAACCGATTGGGATATTGTCAGGTTAGTCATCAGCACTGTTCTGTTCTCTAGCGAAAGAACGAGAAGTCAATAATGACCCTCAACATCTCTTTTCTCACAATTCTTGTCAAAAGGAAATGCATCACTGCTGGATATTTCCATCAAGCGGCTCGAGTCAAAGGTATTGGAGAATACATGAACTGCCGAACTGCTGTAGGTCTCTGATCCTTTGTACATTGATTACGGCCGAGCATAGCTCTCTAACTTTACGCACAACTTGATTTGACCATAGGTTCCTTGCGTCCTTCATCCTACGAGTGCCCTGTACGGTCTAGGATGTTAGTATCGAATCGTCTTACAAAGTATTCCTTGCTCTGCGAGAGTAACTGACTTTCTATGACGTACAATCTAAATTGCATCTATAGTCATGCCTGACTATGTCGTGTATCATGAGCGTGAGTTTTCGTCCCTCCTCCTTCGTGTGTTCCGTAGATGCTTATTATTTTCACTCTATTAGTTGTCATGACTTCTAAGCAATATATGATGTGTGTCACATCTGTTGATCCTTACTGGCTTGGTAAGTCTCTCAAAATATAGCTTTACGTACCATTGTCTCAAAGGCTTATCTCCCTCCTCTCTTCATTCAGCCGAACTTGGAAGTGTGTTCTTCAGTGTTCGAGAGAAGAATTTTGATGGTAGGGAACGAAGTCGAGCAGCTAAGAATTTCAGTAAAAAGGCTGAACTTGAGTAAGTTGAACAATCATCCTCCAAAATAGCCAAGCCCCCGCTTATCTCTCTCTGACTCTTTCTTGTCTATCTGTTCCTTCCTCGACGACTAAACTGTACGTATCTGTAGAATGGAGATGGCGCAGCAGCGTGATGCGTAAGTCAATCTATCCATTGCTTCTTGACTTATCTGTGGTAGAACTGAATTATCCAACTCCTTTTCTACAGCGCCGCTAAAGAAGAACTAATTAAGAAACAAGCCGTCATACCGTCGTTGACTCCTAAGATCGCGGGCGTGGGGGGTATGACGCCTCGTCGGACTGGTCTCTTAGGAGCAGCTGCTCGCTTAGCCGGGTCGACTCCTAGGAATCGATTGGGAGGGAGCACACCTAGACGAAGTGGTGGTATATGAGAGCGATCAGGATTTTTTGCAATTCATGAAATGTTCTTATTCCGCCCAGAAGACGTTCTGTTTCACATGTCGTGTCACAAAAAAATTGGTTATTTTAAATCAAAGAAAAAACAGCAGGATGAAATGCTCCTTTGAATCATGTACTGCTATATATGAGATACAATCTTCATTTATATCTCGCCTCTTGATCTTCGAGGTTGATCAGCAAAACTCGTCGAGAGTCGCGGTCGCGCACGAGCAATTCCCCTCAACCTTCTGGATGATCGGAGGATACGAACGGAAGAGAAGGAGCAATCAGACGGCAAGTTCTTCTTAGCTGCCATAAAATAATTAAGCAAAGGCTTACGGAGGTGGTCGAGCTGCTATTTTTCTCCTTGTCTTCATTTGCCAAGTCTCGAATACAACCCCTGACAAGTTCAGATCCCAAGGAAATATATTAGTGAAGAATGGACTCAAATAAAACCTTTCCTTCTTCAAGATAAGGAGACGAAATCTAGAAACATACCAACTAATCGTTTTCGTTCAATCACAGCCGCCCGATTTCTGTCTCGGAAGACCGGAAGACGCTCTCTTAGTCGGTTCATCACTCTTTGTTTGGTATGGGACTTATAGAAGTGAATGGCGGCCGCAACATGGGCTACAGCTTCCCATCGGAAGAGAGCAGCGTCCAGAGTGTTTCGATCGCTTATAAACGCCACTTGGGCTTCCTGCAAACGGAAATGGAGTAAATCAGCAGACAATGACAAGAGCAAGCAGTAACCCCCACAGAAAAAAGATGGAAAAGGATCGTCGTCAGATTATCAAACAAAGAATACGGAGGAATGAGTGGGCAGAATAGGCAAACCAGGAAAATAGACTCAAATGGAGGAACATACAATAGGTTTCAACTGGTACTCAATATGTTTATCCCTCCAACACACCCATGCGTTCGTGAGTGTCCGGATCCTTATCCTCTCTAGTCTTTCAGCTTCCTCGATTTTGTCGTGAATAGATTCTTTCGTTGCTCGTCGCCAATGCTTCATTATCTTTCGAAGCGTTTCTGATAAATGTATATATATATATATAAGCTGACGACTACGTATCAAGTCTGTTCCGATAAGATGAAAATATCTCACCTTGAGCTTTGACCGTCCTGTGACATTCCATCAACGTTTGTTGATCCAGATGCTTTAGGCAACCTGAAACCCACAGGGCGAACGCTTGAGAGATTACTTTGTGATTGTAGGCCTTTACCTGGGCTTGCTCCTTCTTCGTTTGTGTAAGGAGGCGAGAACGCCAAACTCCTAGCGTACGGCTTATCAAGCGCTGTATATCATCAGACAATAGGTATCAGTGTATTCTCAACAGCCGTCAACAGAAATTTTTTCATTCTTCTTGAGACAAGAGAATACTTACACGATCAGTATCATCCAAGAAGACGTCTTCGAGGGCGTTTAGGTTGCTGGAACGGCGATATGCCGAAGACCATGCTATATTCAGGTAACAAAGAAGATGGAGAAGACGAATAGTGAAGATTTAGTTAGCTATCATCAGCCACGCGATACAGAATTGAGAAAATCAGACATTATACCTTCAAAAGTAGCTCGAACGACTTTTTTCTCCTGCGCACGAACCCAATCGTCTTGTGCTCTTTTTTTAGATTTAAATTTCCAGATATACCAAGCCCTCCTTTTCAAGATAATCTGATAGGCTCTTGCCGCCGCTCTTTCTTGTTGTCTACACCGCTTATGTCGATCGCGCCAAGTTCGAAGACTAGATGATAGCAGGGCCAGCAAGAAATGATTCTCTGCTCTCGCTGTGTTTGCTTGTCGAAGATAGAATTGATTCGACCAAATTGTCAGAGTAGAATGAAGAGAACGACGAGCAAGGGTATCCACGAAGGTTGATCCGATGTCTTTTAATGAGGTGTAAGAAAAAGACAACTTTATGAGTCTTTTTTCGACCAGGGAGATTCGAAACAAAAGGTGAACAGGTACTAACTATCAAGTTCCTGCGTGATATAGTCTGTTTGGTCCTTCCATTTCCAAAACACGGAAGAAACTAGATTGGATTCTCTCGATGCTCTGACCACCCTACCTCTAGTCTCTAGGGCCCATAACCTAAATGCGTTCCGAACAATATTGTCTTGCTTCTCAGCCGCAATCTGTGCAAGTACCTGGGAGTTGTACTGATGGACGAGAGGTTGTGATTGAAAGTGAGTTCATGCTCCTATTCCGTCTTTCTTATACCGGAATTGATAAGGACAGAACTCACGTTTATCTGGTTCATTCGAGCTTTCATGATTGTAAATCCAAATTGTAAAAGAGTTTTTCTTCTGAATTCCCTCTGCAACACATTCTCATCGCTGTAGTGATAGACACGTATTAAGAGGAAGTTAGCAGCGATTTTCAACCACAGAAAGAAGGATTTAGAAAAAGGCTCTTACCAGGCAGTCTTCCATGCTTTCAGCAATCCTCCTAGAAGTCTCTGATCCCTACGCTCGCACACAACATCCTCCGTTTGTCTCCTAGTTACTCTCATCCTCCACGTGTCCCACGCTCTGCCAACGGCCAAGACTTTTGTGTCTGCCTCCCAAACTTCCCACAGACTCCCTAGGTCCTGAACTTTGAGTGTCAGATGATGCCAGGCAGCGAACGACTCAGAGATCAATCGGGCATCATAATGATCTATCGCTAGCCCTTTTGACCGAACGATCTTCCATTTTTCGAACGATCTTCTAAGCGCGTTCGTCTCGGCCCAAGATCTAAATCGACCTTCGCGTTCGCCTAGAGAGATTTCCCATCGTTTTCTCCGTCGAGCTTCACAACTCGCTTTCCAGTTGAACCAAACCCGAGCGGCCGTCGCTTTGTTCTCGTTCTTGGCAACTCGTTCAAAGAGATTCTGATGATGTTCTAGTTTGAGAAGCCACGTGTTGAGCGATCGGGCTTGAGCAGACCGAGACGCAAGTTCGGAAGCTAATATCGAGAGGGATTCGTTCATTCGGACAGATTTCTTCCAAGTAGAGAAGGATGAACCTAGGAGGAGAAATGCGCGTGCTCGGTCAATCTGATGCTCTGTAGTCTAACCAAACAATTGATCGCAAATCGTGAAACGAGTCAAGTACATATGTCTAAAGGAACAAAGAAAAGGCTCGAAAAGCGAGAAGGAAAGAATTACCTTGACCCAATCTCTACCTCTCTTCCAGACATCCCAGCACCGGCCCATGAGTCCAAGTGAATAGAATCTCTCCGCTTGCTCTCTCATTTCATCCTCCTTTCGTAGCTCTGCTTCTATCGCTGCGTCCTTTGCTGCTCTCATCAACGAGATCCTACCGGCGTTCGGCTGAGGTGGAAGTATATCCGGCGTGTTCGGTCCGGCAGTATATTGTGTCGTCTTCTGAGGTGCCGATGGTCGATCACTATGTATCTCTGTCAAGATTGGCTCAACTTGGATGGGTGAATCGAGGATATGGGGGATGACGGGTGATAAATGACGAGGGATAGGCGCTCGAACCTGAAGGTGAGGGTACGGCCTAAGCGGGATGGCTGAATCCATGCTTGACCTAGGTCTTGTCGGTCTACGCTCTCCTCTACCGGCTAGCGGAGTCTGGGACGAGTTTCGATTATGCCTTTGTCTGGCTAGAGGAGTGCTCGTTCTCTGCGGTGGACTGAGACTACGGACGGTACTCGTTCCTCTGGTCGGTTCCCATCCTACAGCCGAGACGGTTCTCGTTTCTGTATCCACCGTGTAAGCTGCCTGAGATCTATCATCCGAGCTACTCTCGTCCTCCCCATCCTCCTGTTCCTCCTGCTCTCTAACCATGCGTTCTTCACTATGCCTGCCAAGATGAAGTCGATCGAATTGATTCGAGAGTTGATAGTCAGGTGTAGGAGTATAGATTGAGGGTGAAGATACAGGTAGGGAAGTACCGTTCAGGTGATTCGTTCGGTTTTGAAGATGAGGAAGTCGAGAGGTTGATTTCCATTTAGACCATCGGTCTTGCCAGTCTGTTCCTGGAATCTCTCCTACTTTCAAGATGAACCGATAGTATCTTTTTTTTTCCAGTTTGGTGCATGGGTAAACACGTAAAATCGATGAACGAAATAGAAGGAATAAGAGAGGAGGGGGAATAAGACATGGTTAGCTGATGATGTTGACCTTGCTCAACGCCTTCAAGATTCGTGTGGACCAAACATCAGATCCGAACTCAGATCCGAAGCCAAAGATGAGAAGGAAGAAGAGGAAGAAGAAAGAGGCATACACGACATCATCAGAAGGATCCAACCCATGGTCAATAAGCACTCGGTTGTAAGCCCTGAAAATATCCAAGAAGGTTGTCGAGTTTGGTCCTGAGTGAAGAACGATTTCATCGATCAGTTTGATATCTATCGATGGTGATAGCTCAAACGTGTACCCTTTTGGCGAAGATTTCATCTTTCCTCCTTTCGAGCTTGAACGGAGAGAGGTCGTGATCAAGATGTTGATTGTAAGGGAGAATGAGAAGTAGAACTATTAGGACGCGTCAGAAGAAATCGACGCGTCCTGTTTTCTTTCAGCTCGTTCTTTTTTCTTTTTATTCTTTTTATTATTATTATTAAGGACTATTCAGAAGCGGACAGAAGATATGGGTAAAAAGACATATGTTTATATGACGGTGTATAAGTGTACGTATGTAGATGTGTAAGTGTACATGATGATGATCTATAAGTAGGTGTGGTAGATAGAAGAGAACCCTCGCAGTTCTCTCGTCCTTCCTATTTCTGTTGTGTCTGAGGAAAGAAAACAGAAAGAGGAACGAGCAGGAGAAGGCTAGTACGTCGTTGGAGGGAAGACACCACCGTTCGCACTCTGGTGTTTACCTTGTCGGAGTAATTCCAAACCAATCTCCCCGTGCTCGCCTAAACAATATCCCCAAATCACAACTCAAGTCAGGTATCTCTCTCAACAGAGGAAAGAGGAGAAGAAAATGAAGACGAGGATATGAAGCGTGGGAGGACGAACCTGATTTTGAATAATGGTACCTCAGCCCATGCATCAACGCATACCGTTTCAGACAGCCTCCACCGGCCTGACATGCATACGGTTTCGCAACCTTCAACATCAAACTCTTAGTTGCGCTCTCATTTGCCGTTGCATCCGCAATCCCGTTCGGACTGTGGGAAAGAGTGTTAGGAAGTGGTCGAACGAGAGATGGAGTGTGCTCCTTTTCGGTCATTCCAAACGGACAGACGCCTGGCTCCAAATGGTTGATCAAACCTTTTTTGAATTCTACATCGAACACAGGAAGTGGGTTCCGTTAGCCTCACCGGTCCACCAGAGGTGAAGAACAGAAACAAGGGAGAATGAAGGCCTCACTATAGGTCTTCCCACAACCAGGGTTGGGACAACCGAATGACGTCTTTTCCATGATCTCATCCGGTCCATCCGAATCCTTATCCTGATTTTTGCCAGTCCCACCTCTACTTCTACCGTCTAGAATCTTGTATTTGCACCTTCCCAGAGTAATGTGGTAGGTGAGCTCATGCTTTGTTCCTGTAGTGAAGAAGATACATAGCGAATTCAGTATTGAGGTTGATGATTTCAAGACAGGTGCGTGGACAAGAAGAAAAGGATTAGAAAATAAAGAACTCACCATACGTCCGGACACATCTCGTATTTGGACAATCAAACAAGATCCCATCCCTAGCTTTCGGTCTATCGATCAATTCACCCAACGGTGAATACTCCATCGAGGGTGAAATCGTCTTTTTTAGTGTGCTCTGGGTGAGTCCAGTGGTCCGTGGTCTCCCCCTACCTCTACCAGTACCACTTCCTGTCCCTCTACCCCTTGCCCCTCGGCCTCTACCTCTTGATGTTCCGCGGATAGGTGATTGATAGGAAGAGCCATCGATGGAAGACAAACGGTTGAGGTCGGATACAACACCTTCCTGGGTGGTAGATGTCGAAGTGTACTCTGCGCGAGTGAGACCAGGATGAGAATTAGCAAAGCCACCAGCTAGAGCCACGAGAGCCATGAGCGCGTCTTCAGTTCCTTCATCATCGTCGATCCTTCCGATGTGTTGTTTTGCTGCCAACTGGGTCTGTATCGATGTCGCCTGACGAGCGAGCAGAGAGGAAGGGATGGAGGGTGACGATTCCGAGACTACCGAGGACGAAGAAGAGGACAAGGCGGTCGAGTCAGTCGAGTTAGAGGACGACGGAGTGAGAGTAGGCACGTTGACGGTGACGGTAGGGTCTGGATAGTGAGCTTTGTGGGCGTGAAGGTAGATTGAGCGATACCGAGGGATCATCCCTCCCTTGGGATGAGGATGTACGCCAGCCTCGATCAGAGCTATTCCTTTGTGTCCGTGTTCGCCTTGAGGTAGAGAGAATGAATGGGAAGAAGGATTCAGTCGTCAGTCTGGGAAGCGAAGGACTTCCGAATGGCGTGAACAGGAAGGAGACGTACCAGAGTTCATATAATGGTACATCAATCCGTTCTGCTGCCTATACTTCCTCTCGCAGCCGTCAACCAGACAGACGAATGGTCTGACTTGTTTCTCCGCTTGTTCTTCCGAAGCTCCCTTGGCGATGATGTCTCTGACTCCAAAGTCGCATTGACCTTTCTTGAAATGATACTTTAGTCCGTTGCTTTGTTCTGCGGAAGCGTGATGTGCGGTTAAGATTTGTAAGAGTGCGTTTTTCAAATATCGAGAAGGAAAATGAGGGAAGAGAACAAACTGTAGGCTTTACTACAACCAAAATTGGGACATTTGAAAGTTCGTTCCAGTTGATTACCCGCTGCCCTGGCATCCTCGTCGTCCTCGTCCTCATCTTCCTCATTCTTCTCCTCATCATCATCTTCCTCATCTTCGTCATCTTCTTCGTCATCCTCTTCTTCATCTCGATCGCCCTCCTCTTCATCCTCTTCTATGTTCTCACCCACCTCGTCCTCACTTTCACCAATATGGACATCAGGTTTGCTCTCCTTTTTTACTACCACCTGCTCAATCGAAGCATGGTCGATCTGAGCATGTGTAGGCACCGGGCTCGCGCCCACGTTGGCTTTCGCCTCTGCCTCGGCATCCGCACGTAAACTAGCATGGATGATTGCCTCAATTCCAGAGAGCTGTCTATACGGCGTCGGCGCCGACGCTGGTGCTGGTGCCGGTACCGGTGCACAGGTTGTCAACGGAAAAGAATGCGATGATGGCGATGGAATTGACGACAGAATTATAGATGAGGAGGAAGATGGACCGGGATGGGTGTCTAGCAGCTGAGGAGCGGGTGGCGGACCGGATGTGTTCGTAAGTGCCGTTCGGCATTTTGTTTGAGCAAGATGCGCGTTGAGCTCCGAGACCATTTCTGCAGAGAAATTCCAAGCCGGGTTAGAACCAGGTGATATAGAGGAGCCAAAAGGAAGCCAAGATTGAAAGGACGTGAGGCAGAGTGAAGAGGTTTGAAAAACCAGTAGATCGAAAATATGATGAAAGTTTTTTTTGTTAGAAGAAAATTTGATAAGAGAGGTTTTAGGA